>WAAG01037769.1:0-30036 GCA_013390105.1 Tichodroma muraria | reverse complement strand
CCTCCCGCCGCGGCTGCGCTGCGCTCCCACCCCGCGCCCCCCGCCCTGCCCGCGGGAGACGCTTCGCGGCGCCGGGGAAGGAACCTCCGCCAAAGCCGCTCTCGGCACTTACTGAGCTCAACTCCGGACCGGCGCGCACCCGCTGCCGAGGCTGTGCTTGCTGCTGATGCCTGATCCCCAAATGCCACCTGTAGGCCTGTTTCCTCGGAGGCTCAGTGTCTCGTCTGCCACCGGTCTGAATTCGGAATGCGAAGTTTCAGGTGGCGGCGAATCAACACCGCGGGGACCTGTTGGCTGCCCACTGTGCGCGGCGGGTCAGCCCCGCCGCCGGCTGCCGCTGCTGCTCCCCGGGGACATCCCGCACAGAGCCGGGCACGGGAAACCCCGAGGGAGCAAACCTCCGGCTGTTAACCTAAAGCAGCACAAACCTTCATCTCCAAAGAAACAAACTCCGCTTCAGTTCAGCCGTTTATGGCCGATACAAGGGAGGGACCCCTCACAAGTGAGCGGCAGCTAAAGCGCTGCTGGTTTCAAACGCAACTGTTCACCTCTTCACCCGACCCCTCCACTCATCTCCAGCCCGGGACGGGACAGGTGCTCTCTCTCTCCCAGAAGACAGTTTTTCCTTAGCTGAGCGAATACAAAACGCGAATTTGCCCGTTTAATTACACCAAACTCCCCTCCCCCGTTGCCTTCGAACCCCTTTATTAGTTTCACCTGTGCTCCTCCCTCACACTTCTGCGGGCAGCTCCATCGGCAAAACCACCAGCACCTGTCTGTAAAACCTCTTAGAAAGAAAAATAATCGCTCCTGACCTTTCACGTGAAGATGGCCATGTAAATCTCGAGCGTCTCAGTATCTTCTCAGATCCAAACGTCAACGTAGACTTAGGAACAACAAATTTTCTGCGCGGAAGCCGAGTAAAATCTGTTCTTCCCCAAATATTTTCAGAGGACCCTGCTAAATCCTTTGGAGTCCTAATAACCAGTCCCGGCTTTCAGAAAGACTCGCACTGGATTTCCAGAGTCCCGAGGAGCTCTAACACTCCGGGTATGAGGCAGGAGCGCAGAGTTCGACCCGAGGGAAGCGGGATGCTGCCGAGTAGCCTACATTCAAGCGCACCTCCCTTGGACGGCGCCGCGCAGCAGCGCCCAGCGCTCCGAGACCCTCACCGCGGTCTCGCTCTTGGCCCCAAGCAGCGGCCAGGAGCCACAGGGGCGAGCGGCTTCGGGCGAGCGGCTTCGGGCGAGCGGCTTCGGGCGAGCGGCTTCGCTGCCTCCCGCAGCCGCTCAGCGCGCGGGGCCGCGGTTCCCGCAGCTCGGGCGGCCTCTCTGGCGCGGTGCGGGTCCCCCGCCCCATCCCATCTCACCCCCCGCTGGTGCCCCGCGTCCTCACCTCCGCCCCGGGCCGCGGCTGCCTCCGCCTCGCCCCGCTCGGGAGCGGCGCGGAGCCGCGCTCGCCAAACGCGGGCGGAGTGTGCCCCCGCCGCGGCTCGGAGGGACGGCGAACTGCAGCCGCAGGCACCGGCCGCTCGCCCTCCTTCCCGCCTGCCCTCGCTCCCGCCTGCCTCGCCCCGGCCTCCGGCTCGTCTGTCAGCGCCTCCCTTGGCGGCTTTGGCCCCCTCTGCGCTCCTCGCTGACTCCGAGCACCTGCGGAGGCTTGACTTGCTAGGGAGGGAAAAACCGCAAACTTCGCTGAAACAGAGAGGAACTGCGGCGCGCCAGGCTCCGCGTGGACTCCGAGAGCGGGATTAGCTCGGGGATGCCGGCGTGGGATGGGAAGAGAACGGGTGATTTCTGTGAAGTAAAAATGGATATTAATTACGGCGGCTAAAGGGGAAATATTGCGTGTACTGGTGCTGGCAAAGAGTCAGCTCATTAGCAGAAGTGGTGTTTAGGCTTCCAGCAGTTGTCCTTGCACATTTGTCTTTACAAAAAGATACTTGTGAAGACCTTCGTGCACTTCAATAGAGGCCCACAAGCTCCCTTGTTAAATTACTTTAAATATAAGTATTTCCTGAATATGTGAGCTTTGCAGGCTTAATGGGAGACTTTTGGTGAACTATCTGAATAAAAATCTCAGTCAGGATCAGCAGCCTGTGGGATCAAGTGCTTAGCCATTATTCATTTTTACTTCAATATTTATGAACAACATTGCACATACACCGAAACTTCCCCTACCTCTGCCCCCAAAGCTTCTAAACTTAAGCCCAGATCAATGTATCAGCCCAGGCCAGACTCCTCCACTCAGAGCAGGACGCAAAGAACAATTATTTAACAATAAAACCACAAGAGCGGTGAGATTGTCTGGAGGTCCCAAATCCCAACCCCACTGCTGCCACTGTTCCCACCACAGCTGCTGACATGAAGACACGAGTAGGGTTCAGAAATGGAGTTCTGCCCAGTTGGCCACCCTGCTACCAAGAGAAAAGTTCCCCAAGTTCTTAGCCTTACAGCAACTTCACCTGATCCAGTTCAACTCACTAAATCAGCAGAAAACTCACCTGGCAGCAAAAGACTGCATTTCCTTCACCCTTAACAAGTCAAGGGGAATCAGTGTGGAGACAGATAAGCAGTAGAGCCATTGCTGAGCAGGTGTGGGTTGAGCAGACCTTGCAGGTGGTGCAGGACCATCCCCTTCAGCTGCCAGTTGTTCTTACTCTTGCTCAGCCACCTCGTAACCCCTTCTTCTCAATTTCACCTGTGTAAATCCAGATTAAATCCCCCAGCTGAACCCGAGGCTGAAATTTCTTCCCTCACCTTCTCTGAAGGCAGAAGTAAAAGTCATTTTGATTCAGATGGAGCCTTCTTGTGTTCCTCTCCCATACAAAAGTGATGAGAGCAGGGGATTTGAACCCCTGTGGTACCCAGGTGCTTTACAGTTACACTGTAAATATTTGAATGGCAACATGCACTTTGCAAATCAGCTCACAGCTCATGCCTCAGCATCATTTGTAAGCACATAGGTGAATGGAAACCTCTCTTCTCTTACTTCCCTTCCCTCATGCTTCTTAAACATCCAAATTCTTCAAATTAACTCCTAGAGGAAGGAGAGGAAGCAGAAGGAGGTTAAGCATGAGGGCAATGCTGCTTAGCATCCAAGGTGTTGCACTGGCCAGGTTTTTCTGCCCACCACCATTAGATGAGTCACAGAGACTCTAGCAGAGAGTCTTGTTTGTTTATACAGGAGACGGGCAGATCTGACAGCTCAGGAGCTTCTGTGCTAATGCAGAATTCAGTAGCATTTGTCACAGTGCACAATCATATTTGAAAAGTAATGCTTTTAATTAGAGAAAAATTTAATCTCTACTTCAAAATTTGGTGGATGATTTTAATAAGAGAGTAGGAATTACAAGCGAAAGTGTCAAGACTCCATTAATCAAATATTTACATAATAATTTAAACGACTCTGCCATTTACTTAATCTTAAAATTCAGAGTGAAAGAGCAGAATTGCCACTGTTTGTTTAGGTATGGCTACATTCACTAAGCTCATTGCCTTAAGCCTCTACTTAATCTGTTTTACTACTCAGAATGATTGCAAACAGGGCAATAACTTCTATTACATCCCTACCTTCTCTTCTCTTTTAAAGAACAGTTAATCACAGGAAGAATGTGCAAAGTCATTTGCAAAGTTCTGATTTTAATTTTTCAATGGCCAGCTGTACTGAGAATTTGTTCAAGGATCAATGTGCATTTTACATGAATACAATTAAAGTTGTGAATATCATTCCCCAAAGCCCCAAATTAAGTTCTCCTAATCCATCATCTCCTGTGAGTACTGAAATGGATGGAAATTTTATTGATTTCAGTGTAAGCAGGGGCAGGTCCTTCATGTGCTGGTCCATCTCAGGCCATCTGTACCTATGTGAGTGTGACATGTACACTGCGTGCAGTATAGATCTGCAACTCAATACCACCCACAATCTTCTGCACATGGAAAAGATATTAATTCCACAGGTTATTGGGGGAAATTATAGCCAGGAGCGTCTCACACACATTAATCAATTTGTATTTACTGCAAATTTTGTTCACAACAGACAGAGACAACCCAAACAAGCCATGCTGCAAATCATCTGCAGATGAAAGGCTGCCACCCAGAGCCTGCTGTTGTCCCCATATCCAGATGTCCATCCCACTCCTCGTTAGTTTGGGGAATGCTGAGTGACCACACTGCCCATCGATTTCATTTGCAGCTTTGAGTGCTCAGCACTTCTCCAGATTCAGCCTGAGGGTGCAGGAGATGAGACAGTGAATGGCCACAAAAGCTGTTTTGGCTGAAGGGGCTTGCTCAGCAACACGCACAGAGCCTGCAGCAAAGACAGGGGTAGAAGAGAATTCTTCTCATTCACCTGCCCCCAGCACAGGTGAGCCTTTCTCTTTCAGCAGTCCTCTGTGTTGTTCTCTTCTCCAGGCACCTTGGGAATTCCACACAAGAGCTGGGAATCTTCCTGAAAAGCACTCAGGTGCACTTACCCCAGGTAAAAAAAAAAAAAAAAAAGCTGGTGGGGAGTTCAGTGCTGAAGTTAAAGGTAACACCCCAATCTCAGAACCAGTGAGGCTAGAAAAGCCCTCCAAGATCAACCCATGTCCACTTCTACATATTTTTGAACACTTCAGGTGTGGTGACTCCACCACTTCCCTGAGCAGCCTTTCCAGTGCCTGACCATCTTTTTGGTGAAGGAATTTTCCCTAATATCCAACCTGAGCCTCCCCTGGCCCAGCTTGAGGCCGTTTCCCCTTGTCCTGTCCCTGTTCCTGGCAGCAGAGCCCGACCCCCCCTGGCTGTCCCCTCCTGGCAGGAGTTGTGCAGAGCCAGAAGGGCCCCCTGAGCCTCCTCTGCTCCAGGCTGAGCCCCTTTCCAGCTCCCTCAGCCCCTCCTGGGGCTCCAGCCCCTTCCCCAGCTCCGTTCCCTTCCCTGGACCCGCTCCAGCCCCTCCAGGGCTCTCTGGCTGGGAGGGGCCTGAACTGACACTGGATTTGAGGTCCCTCCCCAGTGCCCAGAGATGCTGAATTAAAAAGTGACACCATGACTGGCTTTTCATAGTTCTTGAGTGCCCAACACTGCAACTGAAGCAACTCGTAATACAAGAAAACCACTGCAAAGAGGAGAGGGCTGCTGTATTCCAGTCTTTTCTTCATGTGAGAACAAGGGGAAAGAGAAATCCCAACAGATCCCAGCCACCTTCCACCAGCTGTGTTCAGACCGCACAAGGAACTGCATCTCCTGCCAAAGAAAGGAGATCTTTATCTTGACTGGGAAGTGGAGTATTGAGGTTATTTTTTTGTTCACTGACTAGAATCGGTGAGACAATATTGCATTACAAGTCCAGGGTATTCCAAATCCTTTCTCAGTGTTCCCTGAGGAGCCCATGTCCCTGCCAGTGCCACCTGCCATGGTCCACAATGGCACAGTGTGCCATGCTACACTATTTATGTTTTGACAAACTGCCAGCATTTCGCTAAGAAATCAACTGCTAAAAAGGGAAATTAGCAAGTTACATCTCAGCCAATACGAACAGAATTTCATAGAGAAAGAGGTGCTTTTCTCTGGTTCTGGAGGCATTCTTCCCTGCCAAGTTCCAAAGACTCATGGAAAACAATGTAGGTGCTTCAGCCTCTAAAAAACATGGTATGAGTCTCTTACCAGGATAAATCCTAATAATCTGAAATAAACACACTCTGCTCAGAAAGCATCATGGCTTCTGATGTTTTCTGGTCTACAGAAAAAGAGACTGGATAATACCAAACAGAAAGCTCACTTTACGACTCCCAACAAGCACATCACACGGTTCAACTTTTCCAAACTGGGATATGGCACAGATGAAGAGTTTGGAAAGCTCATCCCACATGGGATGCACTTCACTCGGAGCTTCTGGAGCCTCCCTCAGGAAAAGGGCTGATTTACACCACTGACAATTACTTCTCTGTAGAGCCTGGAGACAGCTTTCAGAATCAGGTGGACTTTTTGGAGAGTTGACACTAATAAGGGTTCTGTTGGTCTGCACAGAAAATCCTGTGGGGCTGAACATCTCTGACTGGTACTACAGCTAATAACAGCTAAGGATAATTAGCAGCTCCCAGAACACACTGAGCAGCTTTTGTCACAACTTAGCTGGGAACACATCCATCAAGAGTGATTACACCTCACCAGTAACTAAATTACAAAGCTAAAACACAAATGAAGGGTGAGCACAATAACAACAATTCAAATACCTCTGTATTCTCCAAAGTCAATAAAAGTTTCGTGCTTGCATCATTTTACTCAGTTGGGAACTTGTCTGTATCTGTGGTTTATAAACACCTTTGAATAGGTTTTTTAATTATCTGCTCGCAAATAAAACAAAGAACTTTGGAAAACATTAACCCCCTTGTTTACTTAATATTTTGAAATTTCAGTGTCTTACAACAATGTCTAGAAGCTCTCATGTTCCACTGTTGAGGTAACAATTTCCGTGCACATGGCAGGGGGTTGAAATCAGATGATTTTTAAACCAAAACCATTCTGTGTTTCTGTGATCTCATATTTTTTTTAATTTCTCTGTTAGCAAACCTAAAGGGGGTCAGTTGACATTGGGGAAGGAACCCACATTCATGTCTCCTCTACCTTTAAATGCAGAACAAGGTTTCTGTGTTGTGACACGTGAACAATAATGAATGCAAATTTAGAATGCGTATTTTCACTCACCCAGTGGGAATTTACTTCAGTGTAACCAAAATATCATTGCTTCTCATAATCAGAACGGTTCTATACAAACTGGAAAGAGAAAATTTAGCTCATTATAATCATAGAATCATAGAAAGGTTTGGGCTGGAAGGGTTTCAACACCCCTGCCATGGGCAGGGACACCTTTCACTATCCCAGGTGGCTCCAAGCCCTAATGTCCAACCTGGCCTTGGACACTGCCAGGGATCCAGGGGCAGCCACAGATGCTCTGGGCACCCTGTGCCAGGGCCTGCCCACCCTGCCAGGGAACAATTCCTTCCCAATATCCCATTTGACCCTGCCCTTTGGCACTGGAAAGCCATTGCCCCTTTTCCTGGCACTCCAGACCCTTGCAAAGAGGCCCTCTCCATTTTTCTTGTAGCTTCTTCAGGTACTGGAAGGCGATAATCAGCTTTGGTAAGAAGGTGCAAGCAGGTGCATCTTCACTGCTGCAAAGCTCCAGGGAAAAACACAGGCAGGCTCAGCTCATTCGACAGGGCTGTCATGGCATGTGTGGGAAGGGGGTTGAGGAGGCAGGCTATCCTCTCCTCCCAAAATTGAAACACATGAGTGGTTCAAAAGAACATCCTCCAGGTGGACAAGGCTGCCCTTATGTGCTGGTGAAGGAAATTAGAAAAAGGTTCCCTAAAATTAAACCATTACCATGGTACCTTAGCACCAAATCATGGCCAGGATTTCCCAAAAAAATGCAGTAAAATCATAGAATCCCAGAATGGTTTGGGTTCAAAGGGACCTTAAAGTCCATCCAGTTCCATCCCTGCCATGGGGCAGGGACATCTTCTGCTATCCCAGCTTGTCCAAGCCCTGTCCAACCTGGCCTCGGACACTTCCAGGGATCCAGGGCCAGCCACAGCTTCTCTGGGCACCCTGTTCTCAATATCTTGATATTCGGATGTGTCGATATGAAGCTACAAAGGAAATCCCATTCTTTGCACATGTTAGCTATCTTTGTATTTCTGTGTTGAAGTAGGACAAAAACCAGTTGACCTACTCTTGCCCAGTTCCACATGAAACCGTCTGTGTTTAGTCCCAAGTTATGCAATAGTTCATAAAATCCTACATCAGTGTCAGGATGGCAGCAATCTTCATTCCCAACATTCCCTAAGGACACTTCAGCAAAGGGCTCAGCGCCTGGTGCTGGGGAAGCCTGGTACAACATCAGATCCTCTGTGTGCCAAAAGGGATTGAAGCTGAGGAATCTCTGAGCTGGGAGGAGAAATCCTAGAGTCCCCTGGGTCGGCGTTGTGGAGTGCACATCTGGCACCATCCAGCACAGAGCCCTCACCCCCAACACGGCAGGGAACTCACCTGGGAACAAAGCCAAGCTTTAACTCTACTGGAATTTCTGGTCTAACAGAGGGGTGAAAGTCAGGGAAGTGACTTTCTCAGATGTGAAACACAGAGCAATAAAAGGTTTAAAAGACACAGGACAAGTCTTTGAGATGGACAAATGGGTGTCCCATTAAATTTGAAATGGTTTCCAAAAACATCCCACTAAGGATCTCATCAAAGCCACTTGGCCAGTAGCTGTAAATGTCACACAACAGCTTCTAGGTAGCTGTTGAGGACAGGAAGGGGACACTACCTCAGCCACTGGCAGAAGCAACAAAGGAACCAGAATACAATTATTGCAAATGGATTCCTGCCAGCCCTGTACACTTGATAACCTTTACTGTGAGCAAAGTGTAACATTCAATGTCCCAAATGGTGAGTGTTGCTTCTCTGGGGACTTCTTCCCATAGCCTGAGGGAGAAGAGCAGCCATTGGTACTTATCACATCCCTCCCAAATATGCCAGCTACTCCAGTGCACTCCAGCCATTCTTTAACCACACTCCCTGAGTGTCTTCCATAATTACCTCTCAGTTATTAAATGCTGGCCACTCTCGACACAGACAACGGAAACACAGCCCATGGCATTTTCCCATGAGAGACTGATGGTCAGTTCAGTGCTAATCTATGTTTGCAGCAGTACTGAACAAGCAATATTCTCACTGAAGTTACACTTGATTTATGTGGGCACCACAGAGATAACAGTACAAACCAATAATCTAAACAGGCCATTTATTTTTCTTAACTGGGAGAAGCACAGATGGGATTTTAGGTGGATACAACGATTTAAACAATGAATTAATTTTTGAAACTAGTTTTTACTGCCTGAAGAATCTTTTATCACCACCATTGACAACTATGGTGCTGAGAGACTTTTATTCAAGAATCTTCTTAAACTAAACTCATTGTCATTGTCCCTAAGGACAGCCTACAGGGCTGGCAGGTGTATTTGTGTCACTTGGGTATTTGCAGCAGGAGAAGATGGATTTTCAATGTGGTGAGATTGACCTTTGAAGACATTTATGAGGTATTGATGGGTTACAAAGCTGGACTGACCAAAAGAATTGAGCAAATCCTGACTAACTCAAGTGTTAGTGTCTTGCCAATGCAGTGAGGTATTTGGACAAGCTCAATTTGAATCATCAGCTCATCCCATCTCAGGTAAGAGATGGCAGATGTTGTTAGGGAACAGCTGTTCCCATGCATTTCTTTTACAGACAAATTAGCTGGAAAATCTGCCTCTGTTTAGCACAGAGTGAGAAATATTTACACAGACCTTGGGGCCTTCTGTGCCTTACAGGGCTTAGGAGCCTAAAAATGCAGTGCAAGTTGCCCTCTCTTTATCTACCTATATGCATCATCTACATCTAGACATGTAAGTGTTGGTGGGGCTGGGGAGCTCTTTTTTCACGTGTTTGCAATGAAATCAGGCTGAAATTTTAGCCTCAGTAAGACATTACATAACTGATTAAACTCAGCAAGGTGGTGTAATTATTGTCATAATTTCTGGTCACTCCCCATTAAGAAAGAGCAGGCAATGATACAGTAGTGAAACTTATCACAGATATAATGAAGGAAGAACGGCAGGCTGGAAATATTTAGCTAAAAGAAGAAGCAAATAGAGGGAAAACAAAGATACAAAAGCTAATGAATGACATAAAAACAGAATGAGTCATTGCAAGATGCCATTCTCCTAGCAAGGGATGGCTGGAAGCAATTCATGTGACAGTGGTATAAGAGGAGAACATTTCATACAACAAAGATGATCTCACAGCTGAAAGACATTCCTGAAAAGAAGCTGGCCAGTTCTTTTGCTCAGGTTATGTTCCCACGGGAATGGAGTCACATAAGCTCATAATGTGACTGACATAAGCACTGCCTGAGACAGGGTGCTGGGCAAGTATTAGTTTGATGTAATCACAATTCCCAAACTTTGGATAATGTGAGCCCAAAATGAGAAGTACCTGAACTGTGGCGTGAAAGCAGGAATATTCACTGGGAAACCTTCCCCCCACACCCCCATGTTATTATACTTCATGGGTAAAACACGCTACTCTATTTATTTTTGAAATTAAGCAAGCGTTTACACTGTGCCAATGAAATATCCTCCCCTGCAAAGGTAAATGATGAGGGCAGCATCAGCCCAAAATTAAGTAGGGTGTGTGATGAGGCCTAGAAGTTGGGTAATTGGGAAGAACCAGTCAAAATTAGAAAAACAAACTGAAAAGTCAATTTAAAAAACCCAAAACACAATAGGGATTCAAAATTCAGAGAAACATGTTATCGTCAAAAGTGCTCTACTGCACTGGTAAGCTCTTTGTTAATTGACTGTTTTGTTAAGGTTCATTAAAGGCTGGTGTTGTATTCAATAAATCTGGTTGGACAACTAAAATTCTGTTTTGTTTCTCAAGAGTCAAAAACTTCAGCCCACAACAGATTCTTTTCAGCCTGCGATGCCTGGAATTGTGTTTATTGCTTTCAGCTTTCTCATCAGCTATTTTTGGGTTTATTATTTCAGTTATTTTAATCACTAAAAACTGTAGTCGTGCTCTAGACACTGGAAATATCTGTACAGCATCCCTGTAACCTGCTGGGGCCACAGAGATCACAGCTACAGCTTCTCTGTTTGGAGTGTTTAGCTCACGTTACAGTAATTTAACATTGGTTTATTTCCTGTTCTCTTCCCAGCTTGGCAGCTCTGTCTCCAGAACACCAAACACTTCGTAGGACTCAAGATATTTCACTCTGTGTGGTAATCTGAAGTTCTTTTCTATTCAGAAATGGGATCTTTCATTAGAAGGAGAAAACCCTGTCAACTTTTAGCAACATGCTCATAAATTTCAGTGGAATTAGGCACATAAATATTGTAAGGAAGCTTATGATATGCAATTTTCCATAACTGTGGATAAGCATTAAATAATTATTAGTAATCCCCCACATAAAATGAAGGTGGTATTATGCTTTACAAGGTATAGCAAAGCATACTATTGATAAATAGTATATATTAGTATAGTATATATATATATATATATCAATTATATATTGATAAATATGTATATTTATCAAAATCTAGTTTATTGAGGGTGATAAATCAGTAGAAGCACTTATCCACTAAAAGCATATATAGAAAAATCTGAATAAAAATAATAAATAAGAGTAAAATAATCAGCAGGGCTCTGAAATCCACGGAGACAGAAAAGAAACAGATTTGGGCAGGATATATGTTCCAATTGTCAGGTCCTTTTTATCCCATTATAAAGCTGTCCATCCCAGTTTGGCCCAGTGAACACTAAAATCTCACTCTCATCCCCAGAGAAGTTGATGTTGGTCAAGTATCAATGGATCAAAATGTTTCTGGAGCAGCTGAGCTGCTGCCTGGCACAGGTACTGCCAACACTTGTTTGAGTATGAGGCCTTCTGGAATATCTTATTAACATAAATACTGGATAGGAGTCAGTATTCCCAGGACTCCAGGACACCTTCCACTGCTCTGATTAACTCTCCCCATCTGACCAAATAAAGCTTCTAATACCCATTTACATTCCTCTCAGACTGAAAGCTAACACACCTCAAGGATATTTTTTTACTGAGGCCTCTCTGTGTAGGGCAAAATAAAATCATGCTCATCTAATGAAGAATGGCAACTGAGTGATGAGATGCAAATGCATCAAGTGCAAATCCCTGGACTGAGTATCTGGAGCCAAACCTTTACCAATTACCTCTGAACCCCAGTGGGTAAAGCAGGGTTGAAAATTAGCAAAAGAATTTACCTGCTGAACCCAATCTGTAAGAAATTCAGTTACTTAATAATAATTTCTCTTTCTGCATCACCCAAACAGAAATCTCTTCCACTAGAGCTGTTCATTTTCTTCCTTACAGCTGTTCTCTAAATTGTGCTCACTTTTCTGACTGGTAGGGGAGCAAGCTACGCCCTTGTTCTGCAGGGGGAGAGGTTAATTTCAGCCCTCATAATCCCAAACACTCCTTGGCTTTCTCCAGGCTGCCATCGGGCTGTGAGAAGCTGGAATTACCCTGCACACCTCCTGAGTTCAACAGCAGCCCATCCAAAAATGACACTGGAGGCCTCGGCTCGGCTGCTGGGGGTCAGCACAGCTCAGGGCACGGCCAGGGCTGATCCAGACACACGAGGAACCCCTGAGGAAGGCATTTTCCTGCTCATGCTGAGCATTTCAGTGATCAGATTCTTCCACGTGCATCTTCATGCCCTGGGTTCTTTATGAATGTCAGATTGAGGTTATACTCACCACAGAAGGGATGAAGCAGTCCCCAGTTTTAGGGCTGTGCAGACAGAAACAGAAAATCCTCTTAAAAAAATAAAAATGACCCCTGAATTCTGATGGCCTAGTAGCTGCTCTAAGAGGCAATATCCTGATTTTGGAGAACCTTGTCATCATCACAACATCAGCACGTAATAGCTCTGACTTCATGTTACACTGCTTTGGCTTATTCCAGATGGGATTCCAACAGCTCTTCTGTATTCATTAATCCTGTAATCTCCAGTGCATCCTGTAATCTCCTTTTTCTTCCAGTTTCAAAGTCTTCCAGCAGTTTTTGGGTTTGGCAGTACACCTTTAGTGTGGAAACTTCTATTAAGGGGAAAACTTTTTGGAAATCTATAAGAGGCAACAGGGAAATTTTCCTAAATAAATGAAGCTATAGCACATTCTGAATGGAGTCTGTATTTTCTAATTAGCCAGTACAATAATCAACCCAATACTGAGCATTAATGGCATTAAAGAAGTTAATTCAGAACATTTTTTTGGACATTCAGACACGCTGCCAGCTGTACTTACCTGGGCAGGGAAAGGTAGTGGGAAACTCTATGGCCTAGAAATACTAGACTCCAGCAGTTTAATTTAGAAGAGAATTGGGGTCCATGCTGAGCTGTGCAGTCACATCTCTGCTCTGCAGCTGGGTACCTGGAGAGACAACCATAGACAACAGCACACGAGTTTTCTTAAACAGCACATGTACCATCCCCAGTCCTGGAGTGTAACTTCCATCTCTTCCTGGTAAAGCACTGAAATAGCGAATGCCACTTAAAGAATCAAGTTAATGTCTCTAAATCATTCAGGCAGTAACATAATGTGTTACATCAAGGTGTGCAAGTTTTAGATCAACTCTTGCAGATCTCATTTCGCACTGGCTAATGAACAGTCATAGAATCATGGAATGGCTAGGGTTTGAAAGGACCTTAACACTTATCCTGTTGCACCAGTGAACGCTATTCCTGTTGCCAGTGAAGGGCAGGGGCACCTTCCACTATCCCAAGTTGCTCCAAGCCCCATCCAACCTGACCTTGAACTCTTCCAGGGGTGGGGCAATCCTCAGTTTCTCTGGGCAGCCTGTGCCAGAGGCGCCCCACCCTCCCTCACAGGGAATAAAATATTCTTAATGTGCAATCTAAGCCTACTCTCAGTTTCAATCCACTCCCTGCTGTGCTGTCACTTCATGCCCTATCCAAAGTGCCTCTCTATCTTTCTTGTAGGCTCTCTCCATAGCATCCCTGAGGCTGGAAAAGCCTTCCCAGCCCATGGAGTCCCAGCTGTGCCCCATGCCCACCTTGTCCCCAGCCCAGAGCCCTGAGTGCCATCTCCAGCCCTTCCTGGCACACCTCCAGTCACGGGCACTCCAAACCTCCCTGGGCAGCCCCTCAAAAGGCCTGAGCACCCTTGCCATGGAGAAATTCCTCCTGCTGTCCACCCTGAGCCTCCCCTGGCCCAGCTCGAGGCCGTTTCCCCTTGTCCTGTCCCTGTTCCCTGAGAGGGGAGGTCAACCCCGGTTCCTTTCCCAAGCCCTTCAGGCAGTGGAAGGCCACAATTAGGTCACTCCAAAGCTTCTTTTCTCCAGGATGAACAATGCAAATTTTCTCAGCATTTCTTTACAGCAGAGCTGCTCCATCACTCTGATCATCTGGTTTGGCTCCAACAGGTCCATCCATGTCCTTCCTGTGCTGAGGACTTTAGTGCTGAAGGAGCAATATAAGTTTTAAAAGGAAACTGCCACTGTTGGTTCATTTTTAACAAATCACACTCATAGGGAAGACCTATAAGCAGCAGAAAATGGACGAAAGAAGTGAAGTCTGTAGGAGAAACAGAGAGAATCACAAAAAAAGGACTAAGCCTGTGAAGATGAAACCCAGGAATTATTAAGAGCCATCTTTTATTCACATAGGATGCTAGGGTTTTAAGACTGAGGGTCCAAGGCAGTAACTTAGCACATTTTAAAGCTGTCTATACCAATGGGTATTGTAGTAAATTACTGCCATTTCAAAATACAATGTATGCACCTACCTATATGATTACTCATAAAATGTTGTATTCTAACTTAAACCAAATTTGTCAAATTTTATTAGGCCATAAATATAGGTATATTTATGCTTATAAATTACTTAGCTCATTTTTTCTGAAAAAAGAAATTATTCAGGACATGCAGTATAGTGTGATATTCAAAATCAGCAAGGTTATAGCAACGTGTGTTTCTGGAAAAATACAATAAAAATGTATAGACAGGGAAATAAAACTCTTGTATTTGCTATTAATGTTCTTCCCTCTACATTGACTATCAATCATCAAGGTATTAACATCACTCAAGAAATGGCGTGCTGTGAGAAAATTATGATAATTCATTCTGTAATCCATATTTCTATGAATACATGAAAAAAAAATAGCACCAATTTTGGGTTCCCTCCCCCCTGCCTAGAAAATATGATGGGTTATTTTCAGGAGGGAAATCTATACTGCCTTGAAAATGTGTAACTAAATTCACACTGAATGAATAATCTTCCATTGATGTGGAACCCCCTGACACATTCCCGAGTTTTCCAAACGCGCTTTACAAATGGATTTGCTAAGTACTCGCCTTACAAGAATAATTTCCAGCTCCTCAGGGGAGAGAGACAGCGAAAGTTTACTACACACAACAGCAACATGCAGGAGTTAGTGAGGAGTGAGAGAAAGAAGGATCCTTTGGAATTGCCAGGGGAGTTTGAAGTGTGACAATCAAAAGTTGAATTGGACACAAATCAGGAAGTTAATATTCTTCAATTACTTAGCTTGAGTAACAGAAACACAGAAAAAACAAATGTATCCTTTTCTCATCTTTTATAGGACTCTGCAAAAGTGAGGAACAGGGAGAACGTGAAGCAATGTCTGGAAAACAAGACAGACATGGCCTTCAAGATGCTACCCCAAGTTTTGCTGGAATTCTAAATCATCCCTCACTTAGAGGATGTTGGGACAAAGTGCTTAATGGAACCCCTCTTCTTCCTTTGGTCAGGATTTCTGGAGCAATAAGGCTTCACAGTTGGGCACAGGGAGACTTTGCTTTCACTGAAAAGCATTTGGTGAGATAATCTGGACTGAAGTAGAGCTTTGGGTTTGGCAATAGAGCTCTCTTACTCTTTCCATCCTGTTTTCCAGAAAAAAATGGCAAGAAATCAGG
Source organism: Tichodroma muraria (assembly GCA_013390105.1). Taxonomy (NCBI): domain Eukaryota; kingdom Metazoa; phylum Chordata; class Aves; order Passeriformes; family Sittidae; genus Tichodroma; species Tichodroma muraria. Next base: position 14,517 of record WAAG01037769.1, on the reverse strand, counting down.
CATTCAGTGTGCCATAGAATAAAAAAGGTAAGATATGAATCATGTGAGTCAACATGTTATGAAATATAAAATATTATCAACATTTTTGATGCTGGAGCACTAGGAAGTGCCTCCCCCTTGGCTTCAGATCAGATCAGCTGCAGGGCAGGTGCTTTCAGAGGAGGGGAAATATGCTCATGAACTCTCCAGTGCTTCAGAAATTAATCTCTATTCTTAATGAGCAATTAGAAGCAGGTATTTAACCAAGTAACAAACCTCAGCTTCCGAATCCCCTTGAGTTTAAGTAGCACTTAGAGTAGAAAGCTCCTTTCAGACTCATTTTCCCCTGTGATGTTTTACCTCCCAAGAACACCCAGTGACTCTCTGAAGCCCCAAGGTGTCCCTCCAAGGCAGAACCTTCAGTGCCTGGTGGTCCTGGGGACCATTTCTGTCTGAGAGCTCCCAAGCACGCACCAGGCAATACATTGGTTTTAACTGCACACTCTGTGAGAAGGAAAAACACCCCCTTCCCAGCAGTTTATGGACAAGGAGGTCACACCATCCACTGGGACACACTTTAAGGGACACCTGTGACTGGGAACTCTGTTTGTGGTTTGTGTTTAGTGCAGTTATTTCCCAAAAAAAAAAAAAAAAAAAAAAAAAAAAACAAAAAAAAAAAAAGGAGAATCCCAGAATAGTTTGAGGAGGAAGGGACCTTAAAGCTTAATCTGCTTCACACCTGCCATGGGCAGAGACACCTTCCACTATCCCACCTTGCTCCAAACCCCAATGTCCAGCCTGGCCTTGGACACTTCCAGAGATCCAGGGGTAGATACAGCTTCTTTGGGAATTCCATTCCAGGGCCTCACCACCTTCCCAGGGAACAATTCCATCTCAATATCCCATCTATCCCTGCCCTCTGGCAGTGGGAAGCCACTCCCTGTGTCCTGTCCCTTCATCCCTTGTCCCCAGACCCTCTCCAGCTCTCCTGGAGCCCCTTTAGGCCCTGGCAGGGGCTCTGAGCTCTCCCTGGAGCCTTCTCTTCTCCAGGTGAGCACTCCCGGCTCTCCCAGCCTGGCTCTGGAGCAGGGGGGCTCCAACCCTCAGAGCCCATCTCCATGGCCTCTTCTGGACTGGCTCCAAGAAGTTAACTTCTTCCATGTGTTGAGGGCCCACACTGGACACAGTCCTCCAGGAGGAGACATTTCATGAGTTCTGACACAGCTACAGCCTCGTGGTTTCTACTTCTCTTTGGGGGCTGCACCACACCCCTATAATTTACATCACCAGAGTGACTGAGGAGTAGTGGCTGAGCTGACAGCTCTCTCCACAAAGGATAACAGCACTGGAAATTCCTTGAAGGACTCCAGAGTGTTGGCAAGAGCTCCCCTCACAGCACAGCAGTGCCCTGGGGGGATTCTTTAAAGAAAACATCTCCACTTTTAAATTGGAAGTATCTAAACACTTCAATTGCTTCTCCAGATTCAGTGTCCTCTCCGGCCTTTTTGCTCTCTCTCCCTGCTCCGAGTGATGCTCCTGTGCCTGCACATGGAGAGGGGGGTAACAGGGGAAGGGTTTTCTGGGAGATCCCACTGGACATCCAGCTGCTCCCCCCACTTTTCCTGCCTCAGCTGTGTGGAGACCCAGTCTGGGTGCTAAGTACCCCAATCTAATCAATTCCAGCAGAAAGAATGTAGCTGGACAGGAAAACACCAAAGATTTTAAGGTATATTCATTTGCTGTATGTTTGAAATGAAGACAGGTTTGTCAGATAATGTAGTATTTTAAAGTAATTAAAAAAAAAAAATTGGTCTCACAAAAGTATTTTTTTCTTCAAATGTAGCATGAGCTGTGTTTCTTCTGTCCACACAATTTCTTGGGAACATTTTTTTTTTTATTTAAATATACAAAATTTAAGCAGTACTTTAGATTTTTTCCACTTCCAGGAGTTGTTCATATGTTCTTTTGTGATTTTTAGAAGGCTCATTTTGAAAATGAACAAAACAAACTTCAGGTTTCTTCCCCCATTGGGTTTGGCTAACTCAAACCGGCTGATATTGCTGCAATATGTTGAGCTCATTTTGCAATTCTATATGAAATATGAAAAAACACAAAGAATTCAAATATGCCATTAACCTAATTCAAGCTTTGCTGATACTCACTAGCTATTTTACTGGTATTTGCCTGGAAAATGATCTTTGTTCTCCTTATTGCAATAGATCTTATTGAAACATCTATCAGGAAGCCTTTTTTTCAGTAACAGGGAAATAATAGCAAATAGTACAGTAAAAAGTCTGTCAGATATATTCTGCATTTAAAATACTTCTGCATCCCCTTAATTTTCTTCCTAACAACTTCGTTTTAACTTTGGTCAAATGAAAAAAAAAAAAAAAAAAATTAAAAATTGAGAGGCACAGCTGCCTTGAGTGAAGACCCGGGCTGTCACATGTTGGATGTGGTCAGTCAGACTGGACATGCCAAATGCACACCTGGAAAAGGAGTCCACGTCTGCTCATTCTTCAATTTGACTTCTTAAGTTTTGGCCACAGAATTTCCCTCTACAAAATTGTTGCCCTTATCCAGCAGTGCTGTACCTCCAGCTCAGCTGGTGGAAGTGGCTCAGCCAAGAACCCCTGCAATGCTCAGTCTAGGCATTCCTACAGCTAAATCCTGGGAGGAGCAAGGCTTGGCCACCTATAAAATACAGGAAATCTGCCTAAAAGCAAAACACATCTTCAATGGCAATTTTCAGGCACTGGCCCCACTCCTGTTGAACTCCAGAACAGGAGCAGGATGCTCTGCCTGGAGTGGGGGCAGAACAACTCCAGCAATGCCCCATTTTCAGAGCCGTCAGAGGCAGATGGAGAAGGGGACATCATCCTGGGTTTGGGATGAATAAAGCTGAAAGCAGCCTGATTCCTCAATCCCGAAGTTAAACATCCTGATAGTGAGCTGAAGATATGGCAGAGCTGATAAAGGAACAAAGAAGTGATCCCACTGATAACTTATCTAAATCTGCTCACTGACACAGCTGGCCTGGGGACACCTGACTGACAGAAGGTTTCTTTAGACTGCAGAAACCCAGAACCACTTTTTAATGGCAGGATCTTCTAATAAACCCCTTCCTGGGGTGTGTATAGAATTCTTCCCTGGAGTGAGGATAACCCTCAAGGTTACTCCTGCAGGCTGAGCCAAAGAGATGTGTCCACAGTCCTTGGTCTGGGTGAGTGACATCAATTTCTACCTTATAACTGGTTTTGTTGGCTTTGATATCACTATGTCAATATTGTCTTAACAATAGAGCACTATGCTGATAGTTACAGCTCCTGTACTGTGCAGTAAATTGTTCCGATTAACATCTTTTACTCTAATCATTATCATAACATATCATAATACTTATATTTTTTCCTTTAAAAAGCAAAATTTTTCAATTTGCTGTAATGGAAGCACTGGAGTACCAGGCTAATGACTGCAATTCTAAATGACTATACACATGTACCATTATCATGAACAAGCAAATATTGATTCTCGGAGAATAGAAACAGTTCAATAAAGTATTCTTCAGCATCAGTAATAAGGCATTTCCTATAAAAATTAATTATTTTAAGGATAATTTATTAAATATATAGCTGCTTATTTGAAACTCATTTGGCAATTTGCTTCCCAAGCAACAAAATTAACTTTGTCTAATTTTTATTACAGTAATGTCAACCAGTATCATAAAACTTAGATCAGATGGGTTTTTGGCAGTCAAAACCCTCCTTTGAGAAATTATAAAGAACAAACATATTTTGGCAGATGGGACTACAACATCTCCCACGGGGAGAATTTGGGTAGTTTTTGTGAGGTTAAACATTCAGTGTTTCAAAGAAGAGTAAATTATTTTCCTGTGTGTTCCTTTTGCCTGCCACCCACCCACATCCCTCACTATAAACAGCAGAAGCACGCAGGGGTGGTGGTGCAGAGATAGCCACATGTAATTTCTACGCACATTTCCAGCAAAAGGATCCAGGAAATCTTCCAGAAAATCTTCCAGAAAACCTTTCATGAAAGACTTTGGTTGACAGAGAGATAACAGGGGACACTCTGGCACAGGGTCCTGAGGCAGAGAGGTGGGTGTGGGACACTGGAAGGAGGGGATGTTGTGCAAGCTCAGAGAGACAAGGGAATGCTCCAGAGTCCAGTGTGCTGTCCAGAAAGAAATCCTAGAAGTTTTTAAATGCCATTACACCCACAGAATCATACAATCATCAGGGCTGGAAGAGACCTTCCAGATCATGCAGTCCAACCATCCACCCAGCACTGCCAGTGGATCCCTACACCACCTCACCCAGCGACAGATCGAGACAGCTCTTGGACACCTCCAGGAGTGGTGCCTCTACCACTTCCCTGGGCAGCCCCTTCCAATGCCTGACAACCCAAACAATGAAAGCTGGGGTTTTTAATATCTAATCTGAATCAATCCTGTCTCAGCTTGAGGACATTTCCGCTGGTCCTCTCACTGAAGGCACAGCGAAAGAGACAGGCCCCAAATCACTCCACCCTCCTGTCAGGGAGTTTGGAGAGTGATGAGGTACCCCCTGAGCTTCCTCTTCTCCAGACTAAACAGCTCCTTCAGCCATCCATAGACCTGTTTTCTAGATCCTCCACGAGCTTTGTTGCCCTTCACGGGACACCCTGCAGAACCTCAATGTCCTTTTTAAAGTGAGGGGCCCAGAACTGGATGCAGCATTCGAGGTGTGGCCTCACCAGTGCCCAGTCCAGGGGGACGGTCACTGCCCTGGTCCTGCTGGCCACACTATTCCTGGTACAGGTCAAGAGTCTCTTGGCCCTCTTGGCCCCCTGGGCACACTGTTGGCTCATGCCCAGCTGTTGTTGACCATCATGGCCCATAGATTTGTGAATGTCTGATTGGCAGAGCAGGTCACCAACCATCTTCTGGATTCCAGGATACCCTGAGCTCCCCGTCACTAACTTCTAGCTCTGAGGGCTGGGTATCCTGAGGACAACTGGTCCTGATATTGAAAACTGAGGCAAATAAGGCACCTCTGCCTTTTGCTCATCCCCTGTCACTGCACTCCCCTCTGCATTCAACAAATGAGCAAGACTCTCCTTGACCCTGCTTTTGCTGTCAGGGCATTTATAGAAACATTTTTTGTTGTTTTTAACTGCAGGCCAAATCAAGTTCTGGTTGGGTTTTGGCCCTTCTAATCTTTTCCCTACGTGACCGTCCAACATCCTTATGGTCCTCTGAAGTTACCTGACCCTCATTCCAGAGTTGACAGATTCTCTTTTTTCCCTAAGTTCCAGCCCAAGTTCTCTGTTTAACCAGGCTGGTCTTTTTCCCTGATAACTTGTCTTTCTACACATGGGGACAGCCTGCTCCTGAATATTTATCAATTTTTTTTTAAAGCACATCCAGCCTTCCTGAACTCCTTTGCCTTTCAGGACTAACTCCAAAGGAACCCTGTCAATCTCTCTGTGCACTGGGCACTTCATCCCACAAACCTGGCTAAGGGATCTAGTGATTTTTGATTTTGTTTTTAAATAAACCTTAATGCAAATAAATAACTTCCTATGAAAACCTGCAATAACTCTTACATCCTAATGCCTAAAAGAACTTTCAAATTTTAATTTCCCAGAGTTCTATAGTTCTGGCTGAAAATCCACAAAATCACACAAGAGAAGGAATTTACTACACAGATTTCTTCCAGAGGTAATCAGCACATGCTTGTATCACATAGAAATTATAAAAACTGACATTTTCAGATGGGAAGTTCATTTCTGTCAATGAGAACCATGTTCCAGAATTCAGACGACAGCTTCTTCCTTTTCCTTGGAACTCTGTCCTTAACTGCGCTGTCAACCTCAAGGAAATTCAAGTTACAGACTTCTGTTCATGTGGGAATATGAACTTCCAAATTACAACCTTCCTCCCAAAAACAAACCCTCCCTCACCAGAGGTAAGATATTTTACTAGGAATGACAGAAAGCCTCTAAGTCCACTGCCCTTGTTGATGAACCATTCTAAGGAACAAACTGTGTCCTGGGAATAAAATAGCGTTCCAGAAGTCTGTCATTTACAGATGGTTCCAGGGACTGCTGTTGTCTCCATGTGTTATGATTTATTGTTTAATCATTTAGCATTGGCAGCTCCTGGAAGGCAATAACATTTAAGGGCACAGGTTAACTTGTACAGTGTTGCCAAACACTTTTTATAGTGCTAAAACTTTTGTTAAATGTGTAAATCCTTTTGAGCTTGTAAATGTCAGGACTTTAGGACTCCTGTACTACAGCCTGTTCAGCAGCTGGAAAAAGTATCAGCTGTATACCCATGTGGCAAAATTAAAACCTTGTAATTCACTAGGTGATAAATAAAATACATCAAATATTAATTTTATTATATTCAACAGCCCAAAGTGATGTTATATTTTTCTTAAATCTGAACACAGGCAATTTTGAGAACAGAAAGCCTGTACTGCAGAACTTTCAGTAATCAACGTGGAGCTCCTCTGGAGTTTATTGGTGTTTCACTGGGCTGGATGTAGTGAACTGAGCAGAAACATGTGAGCAACCTTGAAAATTGTCTGTGAATCTCCTCCTGGAGATTAAGGTCACACATAAAATTTAAGGACAACTGCATTAGCAAGCAAATAATAAGCCAGAGTCAATTTTAAAAGCCTTTCATTATGAGTGTAAAACCAGCCACAGAGTAGAGTTATGGCTGAGAGCACAGGAACTGCCATTTCACACACACCCGTCTTTAACCTGCACTCACAGGATGGGAAAAAAGTTCTGATGAAAGCAAAAACTTCTCCATCAGTAGGGGAAGGTGGAAGAAACTCCTTGCCATTGCTCAGGCCCTCCTAGGGAGAAATGTGTTAAACTTATGCTTATCAGAAGACGGGTGGATGACACAGAGCTTTTTTTCTTTATAAACAAGCAGGTTGACACTCCTTGGTCACCTTCAAACCTTAAAATATCCTTCTGCCTCACAGTTTAAATGCAGCTTGTCAACTGTTCCCATGACAGAACACTTACACTTGATCATATTGTGTTTGCCTTGATCTAGATTTGATCTCACCCAAAAGCTGTGACTCATGAGGAAACCAGGCCAAAGCTCCCAGGATGGGCTAGCTCAGAAGAGCCCAGGCACAGAGCTCCAGCCATGGCACAAAGCCAGGAAAAGGGATGGGCGTTCAGCACATGTTCAAGGCACAGCTAAATCCTCAATGAGCTCTAGCAAAGGTATTTACACTTCTCAACCTTCCCGAAGCAAGACAACAGAGCAAAAGCCTCTGGCACTCACAATGGATTTAATACAGACAAGTTTTGCTAGCTAGTGCCACACTTCCTCCCTCTGTGTTAACCACAAGGAATGTGTTCCCTGGGAAAAGAAACCTAGAAACTTTTTGTGATTACATAATCAAAACTGTTACCCAAGTTTAAACACCATCATCCAAAATAAACAGTCGCCCATAATCAAGTCTGTGATTAGCTAATGAAGGCTCTGTGAATGCGCTGATCAAGTGTCACAGCTGTAGCAGCTTTATAACTGCTGCATTATTCCAGTCTTACAGGAGGACATTCCTACCTTACTGGCTGTCTCAGAACACATGTGACAATTCAGTCTTCAGTGACATGTGACAGAAAGCCCAGTTCTCACCAGACAGTGCCCAAAAGGCGTGACAACACAGAAATAAATCTGTATAAATCCTACTGTACAGAATATATTGCACGGGCAGATCCCTAAATGATGTGAGTGAAACCAAATCCACTCTGCTTTATTAACTGTGAGGTGGGAATGCATTTGGCATTGAAGAAGATGTGAAAATATAGGGCTTCCTGTAGCTGAACAGCTCCTGCTGTGCTCCCTCCTACAGGGCTCACAGTCGTGAAGCAGGATGTTAAGTGAGTCCAGGAAGCCCTTTCTTAGTCTTGCTGCTGCTTCTCTTACTTCATTGAGGTAGAATTTGTCTTCACTGCCCACTTAGGAGGAGATCCTGGTAGTGTAATGGAGTTTGGGCATTCCTTTCCCTCCTGAAAACACTCCAGGTAGAGATCCTGAAAATACCAACAGCCCCTGGGTGACATGTTGTGTGATGAACCATCGTTCCTTCATATCAGCATCATACATAACCTCACATTTCACACCACACCAGTGCATTTTTTTGTCTCTACTAATCCACCACCGGATGACCTCCGTAAACGTGGTTTTGAGACTTTTTAACTATTCAATCAATATAAAGGAAATGCATTGTGCTGGTTTTGTATTAATTGATTTTAGGTGAGGAGGGAAGGAGCCAACCACAGAAGTGATTTTTCTGAGAGGAGCTGTTAAGAGCTTCCTCCGTGCCTGACAAAAACCAATCAGTGACTAGTTTTGAAGACTGGCACCTGGTTAAACCACTTAAAGAGTTTTATACGCCTCAGTGAAAACATAATTTAAAAACGGACAAGCCCAGAAAAACTCTCTTGCTTATGGCCTTTGGAGAGAGAGGTTACCCCCATCCTGGTGTGGTGGCCGGGCAAAGGAGGGGAGGCTGCGGGGCTGAGGCTGGGCCAGGCCATGGCTGCTGACATCTTGCTGACTTTAAGGCCTGCCCTGCCGCCGGCCTGGGCTGAGCCAGGGTCCACCAGGCCCCGGGAGCAGCCATAGGCCAGACATGCTCCGCCACAGCCCGTGTGGCCCAGCAGGGGCCGGGCAGGGGGAGGGATTGAACGCAGCAGGGGCCAGAAGACAGCCGTGCAGCTGGAGCAGCTGGCGCCGTTCTGGCCCGGGCCCCTGAGATCCTGGCACAGAGATCCCCCACCCAGCGCAGCCTGGAATCCACCATCGTGACTGCTCCGGGCGCTGCCCGGCACAGATCACGTGGCCATCTGCAGGCCCGGGCGAGATATTAACTTTTTAAGTGCACAGATGAGACTTGCAAAAATCAATTCTCTCTCGAGTGAAAGAAGAGGAAAGAGTGAAGACTTGTAGAAGACAGCGTGAAGGCACCGAGGTCAGTAAAGAAGGAGTAATGCAGCAGTAAGGAACTTCTGAACACAGAACCAATATGATTCCACAGAAGCCATTTATTTTTTACATTATACCCCAATTATACATTTCTAGGACTACTGTTCACGCGATCAAGCATTACATGATTAGTTATTCCATCTTGTTCACGCGCTTAGCGTGAGGGTCTCAAGAAGCATGATTGGTTACAGCCCAGGTGCTTCTTTATCTAGTTCTTGGAGTCTTGTTATCCTGTTTCTCAGCTTCTTCTTTTCCTAATTTAGCACGATTTATGTTTCAGCAGCCTTGACGAATTCCAGAGCCTCTGATAAGCACATCTAGAGATAATTTGGCTGGGGCACGCTAGCCTAAGCTATTCAGATGCTTTGCAACAGAGTAAAAAACCCCAGATGGGAGGAGAATGGGAAGATGCCTTAGCCTTATGCTGAAATTCTTTTGTAAGCCATGGTGGTGGACTATGACGTATTGAATACCCCTGTAAATCATGAAAAAAAAGCATGGGGGGATGAAGTGTTCAAATTGTAGACATGAGCAAAGGCATCCATGCTGAAGCAAGCAGATGTTGACGTAGCTGTAATCCCATGAGAAGCTTGAACAGAGAGAGATAAGAGTGATGAATACCCTTTGCCCTAGGGAAGAAGAAAAGAACCTCTGTTCCAGAGATGAAAATGATCTCAGAGATAGATGAAGAGAACCTTTGCTTTTGAACAGCTCATCCTTAAAATAGTACCCCACAAGTTTGGCACGGCCCATGAAAGCAGCTGTGGGAAGGCTGAAAGGTCTGGGAGGGACTCTAACACTGCAAATAGACTTTTTCTTTTTCCAGGAAGTTGACTTGCTGCGATGTTGAAGCCACGAGAGAAGAGTTTCTTGTGGAGAAGTCTCCGTGACGTGGCAAGAGAGACTCCTCTCCCTAAGTGAACTGGAGAAAGACTATTTTAGAAGTGGTAAACTGACTGAAAGTCCCAGATTTTGTCTCTTTGCATTGTCAGTGGGAAAGAGAAGAGGGTGTGGGGGAGAAATAGTGTTCTGAAGGTTTATTCTGATTTCTTATTATTTTTCTTTTAATTCTGTTAATAAAGTTTTTCTTTATACTCTTTAAAGTTTGGGCCTGCTTTGCTCTCCCCTCCTATGTCTTATCTCTCAGCAGAAAATGAGTAAATAATTCTAGAGGGTGTATGGGCATTTGGCAAGCATTAGACCCACTACATTAAATTGGTGCATTGGCTGGGAAACTCAAACTGGAGAACCAAAACCACTACAAGCGATGGAAACTCTTCTCTTGTTTTGTTCTCCAGGTGAAGAAGAGAGTAGAAACCCGAGAATCTGAGATCACATTAGAATAACCAAAAAGATCCTATACCTACATGCTTTTGCTTGAGGTTAACTCTGCCTTTGCAAGCACAAATTCTGTGTTCAAAGGTGTTTTTAGGAGGTGTTAAAAACTGGTACATCTACATTTTTTTAGGTTTTTTTACACTACACTTTACTACAGAGCGTAGTGCATGTGAGTGTTATCAATAACAACATAAAGGAAGAGGTGAGAATTTTGCAGGTAAACATAACAAATTAGTGTTTGGGAATATGAGAGGTAGTGATTAAACAATGAAGAAGTGAACTTCTTGATGCAAAATGAGACATCTGTTCCTTTGCTTTCCAGTCTGCTTGTGTTTTTTTTTTTGTCAGTTTGTAGCATTGGAGCACCTACAGCATCCCAGTTTTTCTTCCTTCACTGCAACTATTTCAGCTTAGCAACCTTCTGCCTTCCTGTCTCAGAGCACATTTTCACATTCCTTGCCTGGCAAATGACAGTGTGGCATTGTTTCTTCTTGTTCCAAAATATCGCTTTTCTCTTTTTATTTTCTCTTTTTATAGGGATTCCATGTGTGCTCAGGGACCACTGTGAACTCCTTAAATTTACTCAGCAAAAGCAGTAACAGCACATCAGCCTATGCCATGTATGAAAGGTACGGTGGAGCAGGGGCTGGTAGAGATCTATCTGGCTCAGCTGGTCTCCCCAGTCCAGGGAATACCTCACACTCCTTGGATACCAGACTTGATGCGGCATCACAGTGATCACTGGGATTGCTGGTCATTAGAGACACTGTGTGAGGCTACAACACATGGGAGGGCACCAAGCAAAAACATCTAAGGAAAACTGCCCCCTGAGTAAGATGAAATCACAGAATCCCAGGGTCACCGAGGCTGGAGAAACTCTCCCAGCCCATGGAGTCCCAGCTGTGCCCGATGCCCACCTTGTGCCCAGCCCAGAGCCCTGAGTGCCACCTCCAGCCCTTCCTGGGACACCTCCAGGCACGGGCACTCCAAACCTCCCTGGGCAGCCCCTCAAAAGGCCTGAGCACCCTTGCCATGGAGAAATTCCTCCTGCTGTCCACCCTGAGCCTCCCCTAGCCAGCTCGAGGCCGTTTCCCCTTGTCCTGTCCCTGTTCCTGGCAGCAGAGCCCGACCCCCCCTGGCTGTCCCCTCCTGGCAGGAGTTGTGCAGAGCCAGAAGGGCCCCCTGAGCCTCCTCTGCTCCAGGCTGAGCCCCTTTCCAGCTCCCTCAGCCCCTCCTGGGGCTCCAGCCCCTTCCCCAGTTCCGTTCCCTTCCCTGGACACGCTCCAGCCCCTCCAGGGCTCTCTGGCCAGGAGGGCCAGAACTGGACACAGCCCTCGAGGTCCCTCAGCAGGGCCAGCCCAGGGGACAGTCACTGCACGGGGCCTGTGGCCACCCCATGGCTGGCACAGCCCAGGGCCATTGGCCTCGTGCCCCCCTGGGCACCCCTGGGCTCCTGTCCAGCCACTGGCACAGCACCCCCAGGGCCTTTCCCGACGGGCCCTTTCCAGCCCCTCTGCCCCAGCCCGGAGCTGCAGGGCCTGGGGTGAGCCCAGGGCAGGAGCCAGCACTTGGCCTTGCTGACCCTCAGCCCACGGATCCAGCCTGTCCTGATCCCTCTGCAGAGCTCCCTGCCCTCCAGCACATCCACACTCCCACCTGGCTTGGTGTTCTCCAAGAAGTTACTGAGGGTGCCCTCCACCCCTTCGTCCAGTTCATACAGATCATCAGTGGAGATATTAAACAGCAGTAAATGATACAGTCCCCCAAACATCCTGGAAAGGACTGGTTAGGTGAAGGGAACATCCAATTCCACAGCAATCTGAGGCACAGAAACCACCCAGCACCTTTTTTTCCTTGCCCACTCTTTGTCCCAGCAGAGTTTAACTACCTGGCTCAAAATTCAAGACTTGACATCCCAACAGTTATAAAATCCAATTTGGAGTTCCCATTAATAACCACAAAAGAATGCAACAGAAGGCACTGTAAAAACAAATAAATAGAAACAGACTGGGGGCTTTTGAAATCAAAATCCATAGTTATGACAACTCTGTAAACAAATTAAAGGAGGAGAGAGAGGTACATAGCAAAGAGACAATAAGTATGAATATTTTTAGTGCTCCCCATGTTCAAACTGGCCCCAGCTTATCCAATGTCAAGGCTGGATAACAATGGATTGCAGACATCAGAGAGAGGTTTTAAAGAGGGACTATGAACTAGAGAGGGAATGACATGGAACAAGGATGTTGTAGGACAGAAATTCACACTCCCAAAGCAGCTACTTACAAAAAAAGACATAAAAGTGATGGTGTGAAATGTGTGGGGTGGGATGAGATGATTAAGGCAAACAGTATGGGCACAGTAAAACTCACAACAGTGATCTCAGGATAGGACATTACAAAATTCCTCATGCCAATGGCTCCGAAAGAAAAAAAAACACCTTGTGTTTTTATATGGGAAGGGAGTCAGAGGAGAGATTTAAACCAGGTGAGGTGGTGAAGCCACTGACAGGTGGTGCTGATAAGTCTTATTGGGGGATAACTGGTGATCTATTATCTACAATTTACATTTCTGAGGTAATTTCTTTCTAAGAGAACAAGATGTTCCAGAAGCAGAATAAATATTGTGTGCCATTCATTAGCGACACAAACTCAAACAGACGTCTTATCTCTAATTAACACGTATCTTCTAAAATTATTCATATGTGCTCCTTCCTGGGATTGTTTTCAAAGAACAGGTGAATGATGCCTCAGATTAAACAGTTTCATATAACATCCTCTTCTCTTCTGTTCTCTCAGGCACACTCACTAGCTCCTCTTATTTATGCTCCTCTTTATACCAGCAAATCAATCAAAATCAATTAAATGCTTATAAGATCTTAACCTTGACACAAACATATTGAAGAACTTAACTAAAAAACCCAGTTTGCATAATTTTCGTCATAGAAATAAGTTAATAATAGCACAGAACAGAGAACTTTCCAATAAAGAAAGAAAAAATTGCTGTTACAGCTACTTAAGAATTTTCACTGTTACAGTATTTAAACCAATGTTTTGTTATAAGGGTAATGCCCAAGTTGGACAAGCTTCAGTAAGTACCTAGAAGGTAATTTAATGGCAATATTTTAGGACAGGTCTCATTATTATACTGTGAAAAGGAAGTCAGGGTTCTCCACCTAGATCATAAATCAAGATAGCTGATTAAAAGATACAAACTGAATATCTGATGTGATTTAAATTTGGTGACCTTAAACCACTAAAGACTGTTAACTGAAAAGATGCTACAGGGATAAGAGGCTTTGTTATGGGCCTCAGACTGACACTTTTATTTTAGCTATCTTTGCAGACATTTCTAACTCTGCTTTCCTTGTGAGACATAATAACATTTTGTTGTCATGGGCAGAAGCAAAAACCCATTCAAATTGTCCATTTCCCCAATTAAAGTTATTTGTCTTTTGCTGACTGACTGGCTGTGTGAAAACAATCTCTTTTCACATTTCACCAAGGGGAAAGTCATCATTCTCCCCCTCTACTGGGGATTTTCCCAAAAGCTGGAAAAAGGGAAACATCCCCATCTCTAAAAAGGGAGGAAAGGAGGAGGAGCCTGGGAACCACTGCTCTGTCAGCCTCCCCTCTGTGCTGGGAAGATCCAGGGACAGCCCCTCCTGGGAGCTCTGCTGAGGCTCACAGAGCCCAGGGAGGTGATTTGGGGCAGCCAGCACGGCCTCACCCAGGGAAAATCCTCCTGATTTTCTGAGCCCGTGGCCTTCTCTGCTGGAGAGACTCCATCAGTGGACAAGGCAAGGGCCACGGGTCACATTTCTCTGGAATTCTGTAAAGCCTTGGCCCGGGACCCCACGGCATCCTTCTCTCTGGACTGGAGACAGCTGGATTTGGTGGATGGACTGTTGGATGGATAAGGAAGTGGTTGCACAGTCATAGGCAGAGGGTCGTGGGCAGTGGCTTAGAGTCCTGGTGGACATCAGTGACCAGTGGAGGGCCTCAGGGGTCTGTACTGGCACCAGTGGTGTTTAACAATTTCATGAACAGATGAAGGGATCCAGTGCACCCTCAGCAGGTTTGTAGGGGACACCGAGCTGAGGGTGCAGTGACACCCCGGAGGGATGGGGCCATCCAGAGGGACGTGCACAAGCTGAAGAAGTGGGAATCTCAGGAGGTTTAACA
>WAAG01037762.1:1699-25112 GCA_013390105.1 Tichodroma muraria | reverse complement strand
AAGCGTTCATAAAGAACATCTTACTCTGTTCAATGACACTAGCAGTGAAATACTAGTGATGATATTACATTGATACAGTACTAGTGATGTTACTACCAGTACAACGATACCACCGTGAAACAAATTTCACCATGACGAAGTCTAACTTCTGAAACAGTGAAATTCAGTATGTAAAGATCTGTAAATTTATATTAGTGAGTTATGATCAACAGAAACGTGACAGGGATAAATTGCATTTCTAGTTATTAAAGCTACTCAGTTTTAAAGATGGTCCAGTTCAGTATACTTGTGCAAACTCAAAAACAATAAAAGTGCTGTTTTATATATATACATCTTTAAAATCTTCAGTAAAAACAATATAAATTGACTGTTACTTAACTTACTAACCTGTACATTATTCAGGTAAAGTATTCTATCTCTAATGGCATTAAAGATCTTTGTAAAAATTCCAACAAAGACTGAAGAATATATTGATGCACTTTTAATAACTATAAATCATCCAGCTCTTTATGCCAAGAAATGTTGATAATACCAACTTCAAGGTCATTGTCAACTTGGTAAGTCATTAGCAAATAAAATATGGTTTAATTGGAGCAAACTCAGCAAGGAGCTGCATTATTTTAAGTGAACCCTGCAATATAACTTGAAGAAGAATTACTAATCGCCACTCCCGTTGACAATGAAATGGATGAAGGAGGTGCTTTGTAACTTTTTCCTCTGGCTTTCCCGTAATTAAATATGGAAATAGATTCTGTAAAGAATTAAAAGTCCCTGAGTGCATTAATTCAGGCACTAATGGACTGCCTTCCAGTGTTACAGCACACAGGTAGTTCCCAGCATGCTGCCAGCATTAGCCGATGTATCAGTGTCAGACTCCAGCAGCACCTTTTAGCTTCAACACCCAACCTTGTAAAGTAGATTTAGGCTGATTACACATGCTGTTTTAAAAGGATGTATTTTTCACATTCTCAGATATCACCTGGAACTTTAGGTTTATTGATAAAACAGATGGAGTAAGACTGAGATCCCATTGCCGGAAGATGTGTGCAGATGTATTACTGCTATCCAGTGATTATGTAGCCTTTACAGCCACCTCAATAACCTCTAGCATAACAATTGTCACTGGTTTGGGTTTTAACACTTCTTTTAATAAAACACCAGTCAAAATAACCTCATTTGCATGCTGTTCATCTTTCCCAGCACAATATATCACAAACTCCCTAATACAATCACACCGTAGAGGGTTATAACACTCTAACTGAGGCAGCGCCTCTCAGCACAAACCTTTTAATGCTGCTGCTTTGTTTACACGCTCTATTTTCTCACATCATGCCACAGAATTATTCACTCTCTCCAGCTCTCCTTCCAAACCATATTTTATGGGCAAGCAGTCCTAGATCTGCAGAGCTCCCTGGTCCCAGCCGGATACATCAGTCCTTCCACATTTTCAAAGCAACTGCCAATCGTATCAAAGCACAGTAATATTCCCGTAAGAGCAAGTGAAAATGAACAGCTGTTTTGCTGGGTTTTTTTACACTAATTCTGTGATATTTATAGAGTGCATATGTTGTAATGCAAATATTTTACCTACTAAAAAATAGGATTTTAATTTTATTTTTTCTATGTGAAGGTTTTGCAAATATTTCTCTGTACCAGAGGGCCTAGCTCAGCAACATAATGCAAATTTTTTGCTCTTCCTTTGAAGAGCATGTGGGCACCAATTCACTAAAGCACTTCTGTGTGTCTATAGGTTAAAATATGTAAGTAGTCCTAGTGCAGTCAAATGCAACAGCTAACTGTGTATTTAACTATTAACATCTAAGTGCTTCGTTGGACTTAGGCCTACATTTGTTTGACAGTAAAAACATTTTTTGTGTATTCGTGACTTATAAAAATACGTATTCACAGTAAGAAAAAAAGCAGCAACTTGGGGACTTTCAGGTAGATTAGGCTTTGAAGGCACAATGAAGGAGCTCTGGCCTAAAAATAATGGTTATGGATAATAAAAGTAAGGATTCCACCCAACATCAGATACTGTGACTTCTCCAGGGAGAAGATATGGCCAAAACAGCTGTTGCAAGTGCTATAAAAGCACTCAAACTAGTTTATGATCCACTTATGAGTTTATTTATTGCATCTGCTTTTCATGTTGTTTCTTGTTGTCCTATTATATTTTAACAGAGAAAATTCTTCAAGTTATTAGTTCACTTACTGCTTTTATTTAAGCAAATTTAGAGTAATCAAAACCATAAAATAAGGTGTTTTGCTTACAAGAAAGCACTGCCAATAGCCACAGAAAACAGAACTGGTTTCAGACTATTTGAAAGCTCTTTCTCTCCTTAGGATCATAACATTTTACTTGTGTGTGTTATGATACACTTGATGGCTATTATTGCTCACAAATACTTTCACAAAAAGTACTACCTGAGCCCATTGATTCTGTAACAATTTTTAAGAAAAACATGCATCTGCAGCATATTTTCTGTTGATAATTATAACCTTGTAAACAAGTCCTTGAAAATAATGAAAAGTTGTCTAATCCTAAGAGAAACAGGAAGATGACAAGACTCGGGCATGATTAGCTCTACCCACAGTAGAATCAGAAACATATGAAGAAAAATAAAATATTTTCTTAAAACAAACAAATACAGAACAAAATGATGAACATATGGATAGACTCCAATGAATCATTTAAATCTTTTCCCTTCTACCTTTAGCTGTGCCTCTTTAAAGAAAAATCTTAATTCTAAAAATCTAAATTCTTTCCGAATGTTTATCTGAAATCTGACTAAAAGAGGGCAAAGAATCTGAAATGCCAAAAAAATTCTAAACTTCACAAACAGAAACAAAGTGGAACTGAACAAGAAACACAGGCAAATCAAAACTACGCTGTAAAATTTCTGTAAATTATAAATAAGAACGAACTAATAGTTCTTTCTTCTTTAAGTAGTTAGAGAAAGGGCAATGACCGCTGAGATAATCTACAGTAAGAACTTTCCTTAGAAAAGTAGTGACCCACTTAAACACTTTGGTCTGGCTATGAGTGACTTCCATGAATAGAAACTAATAATTAGAGTCTTGAAAGATCACCATCTTTTCCCATGAAGCTGTTCATTATTTCCCTGGAGAGACAGAAACAGAACTCCTCTTTGTCTTCAAAAGTCTTACTCCCAAAAAAAAATATTCAATATATAAATACTGTAGGCAAATTAAAATTTTTCAAAAGCTGTAATATTTTTTTATCATTTTATGTAGGATAACTACCTCAGAAGTAGCCAAACTTCTTTAAATACCACCATTTTAGAAAATAAATCAGCTGAAAGCTGTCATGGTGAAAGATCAAGATTGAGATACCTTACAGTCTCAAGGACCACAAATCCAACAGAAGTTGGCTGCTCTTTTTACAGTTTTTTTCAGCTGCACTGTAGCAGTGTTGGGCAATGTTTCTTCTATAACAATATTTACAAAGTAATTTCATTTATACAGAACTCTTCACCAAAGAGTTCTGCAATCATTGTACACTCAACATGCACCAGAATACAGAAAAAAAATACTCCCGTTTTTAGATTTTTGACAGTGATGGAATGGTCAACAGTGCTGTTTTAATTCCCATGACAAGCTGTCTTTCAACATCCTCAGTACAGTTGCACATGCTGTGAGTTCCTTTTACATTTCATATCTCCTTTTCTAAAAGATGAAGCATACAGGTAGTTAAAATACTACCTGAAAGTGTCCTAATCTAGAAGGATTAACTGCAGATTGAAATTCTCACATTCCCATCCACATTTTCAGTATTCCATTGTTTTAACCCCAGGGGTCAACTAAGTACCACAGAGTCACTCAGCAACTCCCTCACCAGCAGGACCAGGGAGAGAATCGGAAAAGTGAAAAAACTCGTGGGTCGAGATGAAGACAGTTTAGTAGGGAAAGCAAAATTCAGGCACGTTAGCAAAGCAAAACATGAAATTCATTCGCCGCTTCCCATGGGCGGGCAAGTGTTCAGCCATCCCTGGGAGAGCAGGACCCATCCAGTGAAACAGGGACTTGGGAAGACCTCACCAGCCCAAATGGCCCCAAGCTGCACACACCAAGCATCATGCCATACGGTGTGGGATATCCCTTTGGTCAGCTGGGGTCAGCTCTCCCAGCTGTGTCCCTTCCCAAATCCTTGTGCCTCTCCAGCTTCCTCTTTAGCAGAGTGACGAGTGAGTCAGGAAAGGACACTGTGCAAGCTCTGCTCAGCAATAATGAGAATTTCTCTGATTATTCACTTGGTTACTCAAAACCATTCATTTTGCTTATTCAGTGTTGAGAAAACATGATGCCTCGTATTTGGGCAACAGCATCTGCAGAAAACACAATTCATAACAAAAAGGTGGAATACACTTTTGTGGCTGTGACTTTGGTCTCCACGTGGCTCTGCTGCCCCCTAATGCATTTCTTGGAAGAATAATTACAGGGGAAAAGAGTAAACAAAAATAAGGAATTCATTATTCTCTTCTATTTTGTTTAATTATGAACTATATTTCACTGTATGCAATTATTGCTACTCAAGCATCCCCTTAGCACTTATGACAATCTACAGCTGATGTTGCCACTTCAGAATCATCTGTAATGAGGAACAGTGAACAGTAGCTGTTGAGGGCCTTCAAAGGAAAGGAACCTTTAATCGGCAGCTTGTTTGAGTAGATGTGGAAAAAAAAAAAGCACAAAAGCACTAAAGAACATGGTTTATTACACTATTGTAAAAATACATCTTACAACAGAACTCGAGAGTTATAACCTGGAGTTTACAGAATGTGAGTCTGTATCATGTCTCAGAATGGTTTTAAAGTAGAACTGCTAATCTGTAAAAGTTCTCTTAATATGAGAAGACCATTTTTTTCCAGTGTGGATTTGATAGCAGTCTTACAATATACCAGCTCTAAAAGTGATTTACAACCTAAAACTTTTAGAACATAATTCTTTGAGCAAGCAGTAAGTTGAGCTAGAACTAAGAAAATATAGACAGTAAAAACTTCAGAATAAAAATAACATGACAGTCCACAGACTTTGAAAATTAGCCTTTTTTTGCCACAGACTGTCACACGTTCAAACCCCAATACCTTTTGAAAAAGACATAAATATATCACTACCCTGACCTACAATGATACGTTTGAACTAAAGATGAAAATGTCAAGAAATATGAGGAGATAAAGGTTTTAAACAGGAAAGAAATCATTGACAGGTTTTTGATTGTGGCATTAACAACTCTGCAAGCGGATTTCTTTCATGCAAGATGCTTTAGATTTGGAGCTTGTATTTTTAAAGTTTCCAGGCATTAGCCTAATGTCTGACACTTTTGAGAATAATAGCAATTACTACAACATATTAACAACCCGAAAACAACAGAACTATCAAAACTCATTACTTTGTAAGTCATTACTTTCCTAAAATAATTAAATCACGGAAAAATTTATTTAAATAATTCAAGAATGTCTATGATTCAACAGGTCTCACATATTGAAATCTTATATGAAATGATAGAACTTCAAGAGTTTTCTGCAACAGCTTTCCTGTAGCTTACAAAGCAGCATCGAAAGTCAATGTACTGCATGACTTTATTACAGACATGAGACATGAATTCTCCTTTACATATCTATTTTTTTAATCTATTATTCCCATTGTTATGAAGGGATTAGAGGGAGAAAAAAAAACCTCATTGATTAATGAGCTACTTATTCTTTTTCCGTTGCAATTTAAGGCTGAGGAGGATTCAGGAAAAAATATAAAATGTCCTCATTGCTCATCATTATTCATCATACGTTATGATTGATTCTATCATTCTAGCACAAAATTTAATGCAAACAGCTTTATCACCTTTTCCCACCTGGGAATATAGGTAGTTGTCAGCTTGTCTTAAATGCTTGTACAGTAAGGAAATACACAAAATACACAACAATAACATGAATTTTTCATTGACACTTAGCTCCACGCTTTCAACAGTCTAATTCTTTTTGTAGTTGCATTGTTTTATGTATTTTGTAGCAGTGGGCACTGATATTACTTCAGAGTCATGTTATGCTCTTGTTCTGTAATGTTTACCCTACATATTAAAGTTCCAAAAGCTGAATTTACAATTTTCTTCTTGTCAGAAGAACTTAATTACACACCAAAAATGGGTTCCATTTCAAGTTATAAGCATCACTCTTTGAGAGTAATAAGAAGTACTGCCTGAGGCAAACAGCATCCCTGCTCAGCTCCCAGTAGTGAGAGACACGGTTCCCTCACACTTGTCCTTGCTAGCAGCTAGGAGAAAAATAAAAAAAAAAATAGTCAAAAAACCTCCAACACTTAGAAGTACTCAAGAAAGCATGAGGAAGATCAGACTTCTGCACCATCCCTAGAGGTACTTAAAAGACATAGACGTGGCACTTAGGGACGTGGCTTAGTGCTGGACTTGACAATGTGGGGTTAGGGGTTGGACTCAGTGACTTTAAAGGTCCTTTCCAACATAAATTATTCTGGTGTTCCAGGAACAGGACTGCAATTGCAGCACTTGGTGGTGCAAGGATGAAGGAGGGAGAAGAACTTGAAACGCATCTTTTCCCACAGATTACAGAAGAGTCACATCCTGTTCTGATTTTTTTTCACCTGATCCTCACTTCACGCTTCCCAGCCAAAATACCCACAGTCCATTGGCACCAAGCTGGAACCTTCAGCCTTGGGACCTCACAAAATTGCCTTGGGCAGGTCAGGCTCCACGGCAGGAAAGAGGAAAACATCATGCAGCAGCCAGAATTTCTGCTTTAGCCACTCTCCTCTTTGATCACATAACTGTGCACCCTTTTGTTCTGAACATTTCACTGGATAATTTCACAATAACCCTTGGTTTTTTGCATTGAGAAGAAAAAAATAAATCACAAACAGTGACTTCCATTCATCTATTCTGCGGAAGTCAACACTACATGAACTTCCATCTTGGTTGTAACTTTTTCAATATGAGTAAACCCAATCCATCTAATGAGTCCTTAAAAAAAATGTCCTTTCAGATCTGTGATCATCCTTGATGTCCTTCATTGTACATATTTAAATTTTAAAATACACTTTCAGAATACAGGTAACCAGAACTTCAGGTAACAATGAATCTGCAGGCAAATTGTGGCATTTTTACAAGGGTATAAGGTTTTATGGTTTGTTTTCCCTTCCTTTTCTAATACTTCTTAATAGTCTGGTTGCTGCTTTTTTTTTTTTTTTGACTGGTTTTGTGCTTTGAGCTAGCATTTGTTTAGAACAAAGTGTTAAAATTTTAAATTCTTGATCAAAATTTAATTCAGTGTCACTGGTTTTAATGCAGAAAATTAAGATTGGATCCCAAGTGCATTTACCTGCACAAGATTTCACATGCTATTGTATCACCCCATCACACATTATCATGATGTATTTCTACAGCTTTTTGCAACTACATTTCATTTTTGCTACTTTGGATAAAGCACTGCAGAGCACAAACTTGACAATCTTGGTCATCCCCTTTTTCCAGATCCCTTATGGGAATATTAAATATCAGTGAACCTAGAACAAATTCCTTGAGACTCCCTTACACAGTAAATTCAGGAATTTCTCATATTGTTTTCTATTTTGCTGACAATTACTAACCCTTGATACATAGAACTTATTTGGAGACACTGAAGTCTTTAGCAAAATGTTTATAGAGTATGTCACACATCCTCATCTCTTCTCCTGTTACTAACCAAATTATAATAATTTGCATACCATAGTTACTCAAGCCAGTATTTTCATAAGTGAGTTTCATTAAAATAATTAGGTTATAAGTGCTTTGTTATATTGTTAAATGTGTAAAATAAAGTGGTAAAAATCTGTGTACCTTGGGAAGGTCTCTCAGCATCACTAGAATTCATTTCTGTTTCAGAGACAAGGATTTAACAAAACTAACGCACAATTTCTTTCTTTAGAAAGTACATTGGGCTAACAAGGACATTTTTAGCTACAGCAAAATCTGTCACTTCAGATAAGTAGCAAAAAATCATTTAGGAAAATGATTTTTCCCCATTCCCATCATGACAGCCATCAAAAACAACAAATGCAAAACTGATTTTTATTCATCACATAACATTCATCTTCAGGGGCTACATTATAAACATCTTACTATAGAAAAATAAAAGATGAAAATAAGGGAAACAGGACAAATGAGATAAATAATAATTGTGACAAATGGTTCCTTCTTACATTTTTTCTATTGTTGGCCATCTTACTTGAAAGAGGAGAATATTCTAATCAAATCTGTCATAAGAGTGCTGATAACTGTTGTAATCCTAAGTACAAGGTTTCAAACTTTAAATCTCCAACTCCCCGCTATTGTTTACTCCTGAAGTTGCAAGGGAAAGCTAAAACAGGTTAAACTGGGATCGCTATGATCATGTGTGGTACAGTAAGTAGAAAGTGTTAGATCAACAAAAATATTGAGAATAATTGTAAGATTGAATCTGTTTATCTGTGAATAAAGAAATGCTTAACTGCAAATTTATTTTCAGCTGAGATTTTCTTGTGCTCATGTTACTGTCTGGAGTAACAGTGAGAACTACTACAGTAGTTTCAATTTATTTGTCACTATTTCTAAACAGCAGTAAAAGTGAAAGAGAGAAAGAAAAGAATATATTGTTATAAAAATTATCACTATTCAACAAGGCTCAAAAGAGGCTAAACTATGACCTGGAATGATTATTGCAAGCGGTTATAAATTATTGTTATTGCATGTGCTGTTTCCATCCCTGTTTCCCAAAAAGCCTGAAGTGACTAATGCTGGCCACATTACATTTTCTGCTCCCACACGGGTGTGGCTGAGCTACGTGGACACTTCCAGGCCTGCACAGCACCGATTGCCAGGCTGCTGACAAGTGCCCCGTGCTTGCTCTCAGAATGCAGTGCTCTAGGCAAGCACGCCCTCTTTCTGCTTGCACCCCAGGAGCAGCTACATGAGCTGCTTCTTTGCACAAAGTCTGCCATTGAAGAGCACAGACTATTTCCTAAAGAGACTTGATACCGCATCCTTGGAGATCTTTACAAACCACGGAGAAGTATGGGAAGATAAACAAAGTAACACATTTTCTCCTTTCACACTGAATTTAAACCCAAAGGGATTGCATTCTCCATAGAATTATTTTTCCTGACCATTAGGCTGGACTATTTTCTGTAAAAAAAAAAAAAAAAAAAAAAAAAAAAAAAAAAAAAAAAAAAAAAAAAAAAAAAAAAACAAAAGACAAAAAAAATNAAAAAAAAAAAGCAAAAAAGCAACATACAAAGGTTAAAAATATTCACTGCCCTTCATTAAGAGGTACTAAGAGGTAGAATTCTTGCCAAAGTTTTCAACAACAGATTTGTAGAAAAGACTGAAAAAGCAGCACACAACCGCAGGGAAAGAAGTACTACTAGAAGAGGAGTCTATAGATGGCGCATTTCCCCAATTTTTCTCAGGCTACGTGGGTAAACTGAATTCTGCCCACTTCAGCGTTGCAAACATGATGCAGCAGAAAGCTTCACCCTTTCCAGTGCTTTCAGGGGGAAGAAAAAAAAAAGGAAAAAAGAAAAAAAGGATTTGTAAATAATATCTTCAGGCTACTGCAATTCTAAGAATAAACATATTCATACTGCACCCACATAAAGAAAACACTCTCTATCAACATCTGGTCCAGAATTACACACAGCAAGGATCACTCTAAAAAGGTGCTACAAGTGGAAATCAATAATGAAACTCTTCCCTAAGTGAACTTCTTCCCTTTTAGGTGAAGTATTCATGATTTTTATTGGGGTTACACATGTGAAATGCTAATGGAGCTCTCCCATGAAAAATGTCTCAAACATGGATCAGAGTTCACCCAGTAGGGGCCTCAGATCCAGGACAGCCAGCCGCCCCTGTGCCAGTAAGTGCATGCAGGGTGTGGGAGCCTCTGCTTCTCTAATCATTTCTGGAGAAGGCTTTGTGCAACAGAAACTGCAGACTTCTCTCTTTTTCTGGTATCACCCTTATTTGAGTTGGATGTAGCCATATATATCTACCTGAGGCTGGAAAGAAACTGCTGTGATATAAAAATCTCATAAAGACAGTAAGCCAATAAAAATAGAAGCAATTTTTGTCTCCAGTGAAAATTTACACTATACAGAGAAATCCCCATAGCATGAAATATATGTGAAACTAACAGATATAAAGTTTGCCAAAATACCAGAATAAAGAAATAAAAGGTAGTTGTATTTTGGCTGGTTTACATGAGAAGTCCCAGGCTTCAAATTCAGTATCAGAGACAGAACCATGTCATTAGATGGTTCATTCATGAATCATTTAGACATGAAGGAAAATTTCCTGGTTAAGAGTGCTTTATGAAACTTTTAGAAATAAAATCTTGTAAATAGATACTTTTAAAATAACAATTTAAAAAATAATACCCAAAATATATTTAAAAGAGGTGCCAAAGCAGTATGGAAAGGTGTTTTAGTAATGCTGCATTAATGTTTCTCATGCACCTAAGATCACGTAGACTCAGAATTTAATCTACTCTGAATTGCACTGTACAAAGGTGCTGGTTAAAGACTATATAGAAGTGAGATATGAGTACATTTGAAGTTAAGAAAAACAGAGGAGGAAGACAGGAAGAATAGCTTATTACATAAAGAACAGTGACCAGGGAAGCTGAAGATCATCAAATCACCATGAGAATAAATTATAAATGTTTTAAGATAATGCAGATTAAATAGTCCAGATTTCTAATCCTAGGCCAGATGGTTTTTTCTGTTGGGAATATTCCCAAGAGATGATTCTCCTTACCCTAGCATTTCTTTCCACATTTCTGCTGCAAATTTGGCATCTGTTTCATTTTTCAAGCTTGTCATGTGAAAATATCTAGCCATAGACTTCCACCAGAACTCTTTCTACAGCTCAGACCTCACTCTGCTCACATTATCTTCTTCCAATCTGCTGTGAGATTTTCTTATTCATTTTCTTTTCCCATTGCAGCTGAAACTAATGTTACCAACTGGGTTACTGATGAATAAATTGCATGCATAGTGTTTGGAGAAAAGGACATGCTGGTCTGGCTGAGGACAAGTCTGGAATAAAAACATACTTGTTCCAATTGTTTTCCCTAGTTCCAATGCTGTCTAATTTTTCATGCATCTTTTCTATTTATCATTATTTATTATTTTTTTTTTTCATCGCATCCAAAACATCAAACTCAGGATTAAACTCTCCATGCAGTTCATACACATGAAAAATACAAAGACTTCTGCAGATGGAGAAATGCCAATGCCATCTTCAGAACAATTTTTAAAATAAGCTAAGTTGCTTTGATGAGTGCAGTCCCAGATTTGCACTTCATACTGCCGCAATATGTTAATAACAATTGCACAACATCCAAGACATGCTGTGGAGGGTGCAAAAGGTACCCTGTTGTTTTACTTGCTGAAGCTGAATATTAAATTTCTAGAGTGGGGAAAAAAGCTAAAGAAGTGGGGTTTAAGTTTTTATTGTTTGCTTGCTTTAAAGGTTGTTTTCCCAATCAATGATTCTATGAAAGAAAAAGATGCTATAAACAAAAAGCATTATATTGTATTACAGTTGTGGTTCAGGATATGTTCTCAGCTTTCACATCATGTAACATAAACACATTACATATTGTAATTCTCTCCAAAGGGGTGATTATTCCATATAAAATTCTTTGAAGGTTGTCTTTGACTGCTTAGTATTTTCCATTAACACATGTAACATGTGCATCTATGTATCTATGCCCTCTGTATTCTACCATGCACATCAAAAGAATTGCAGGGGGGTTTGCTATTCTCTCATCACATGAGCATTACTAGAAATAGAATTCTATTACTACAAACCATGGAGTCTCTCATAAGGAGTGCTGAAAATGGATTCATATTAGGAAGGAAAAGAAATATGCTTATTGGCATCCAAGACTGTCACCAGCCCATCCTTCTCTAATGAAGCTTCTTAAACACTATAGTCTACACAGCTAGTTGAATTTAGTACATTCTATTGTTTTCATTAGGAAACAGAAAAGCAGACACTGACAATACTTACAATATAAATGTGTCACCAGAGTAATCTCACCTGTAAACTTTCCTTTGTTAATAAACTGGCACTTTTTTCACCTAATAGCTGAGAAACTTCTCTTCCAAGTTAACTTCCATAGTCTTACAAAACAGATGAAATATGAAACCTGCCCCTAAAATGGTGGGGTTTAATAATCACTGTATTCAGGATGCTGGAATTTTTCTTTATTATGTTAGAACCATAGTAATTCCAAAAGAAGAATAAAACTACTCTGGAAAATACAACTACTAGTGAGTTTTATTAGGTTGAGTAAGACCCACTAAAGTATACCATGGAGGCTACACAACTTTGTTTACAACTACACAAGTTTATTGAAGGCTTTAGTAAGGTTGAAGAGTTTAGGGAGGAGGGGGAAGTCAGTCTTGTCTCATTCATAATGCCACGAGGTGAAAAGGAAGCATGATGAAATCAGTGCACGACTTCATACTCATAACTATGAATGAAATCAGGATCTAGCACCAGCAGTCACAAAGAACAGATAATGGGATCCAAAGCCACTCTGGATTCAGATGCAGTCAGAAGCCTTAACAGAAGTCAGCTTCCCCTTGACAACTGCTCAGCAGCCGGTGGGAACAGAGAGCACAGTGTTCTTACTCCAGTTGCCAGTGAGCAGCTGCTGGTCTTGGAAAAAAAAGCAGCATCACACATTGTCAGCCAGACAAGTCAGCAGACTCAGCAGTTCTGTCCTTATTTTGCAGTGGCCAAAGCCATGTGGCTGCAGTAAGCCTCACAACAGCCCTGAACTAACTAGCCCCCCTAAAATTTCAGCTTCATCCTTAGCTCAGGACCATAGTGGGGTACTGTCACATGACTTCTGTTTGGCTTTCAGAGCAAGCTGTGCTTGCCCATGGCTGCCTGTAACACACCTTGTGGGTGTATATGGTGCATGTCACCTCAGGACATCCTTTATCATCTTCCATCAAGAAATCAGTGAATTAAGTAGAGCATTTTATTCATTAAACCTTCTGCTGAATGGTCATCCACAAAATCCTGGACTAAATAAGTTAAATAACCAACTAAATCCGTCTCCTGCTAAATCTTGATGTTACCAAACTGAGCCTTTAATAGATCAAAAATGGGCCTTTTCCAGTAACTTCTTACCACTGGAGAAACACAAACCCAAGAGCAAGACGAGACAGAAGGAAAATGACTCAAGCTTCCAGCTCCTCAATGTTCTGGAATGCAGAACATTCTGGGCATGCAGAGGTGTCACTTCAGTCCCACCCACATTCAGATGCAGCACGGATTGCTGAGACTGAGCTTGGATGTCTGAGTTGCTATTACATTCCCCAGCTGCAGGTTTGCCAGGCTGCAGCTTTCCTCAGCCCATGTCTTCAACTCACACCACCTCTATACATTGCCACCAGTACAGAATAGCTGTGTTTAACATTCGCATCACCCAGCTGAAAACAATCATCCATATTCTAAAGCTGCAGGATACTTAGGATCACCTACTTTCAAAGGAAAAAATGGATTTTGTCTCAGAACTGAAGCAAGCTGAAGTCAATCTTATTCACCAAGCCAAAAGAGACCCTTGCACAAGTGTGCACAAATGCAAAAGAGACCAAGACTTTCCAGTATTAAAATACCATCAAACTCTACTTTACAGCACCACCAGAATTCATACTTGGCTCTGTGTGTGTCCTGGACAATTAGAGTGATATCCGTTCTCAGTCCTATGCTTATTATTCTATTTTAGGAACTAAAAGGCTTATCCCTTCTTCCTTGTCTCGTCAAGAAGGCAGTCTGTGGCCTGTTTCCATGGTAACCATAAAGCCAGGTGGAATTTACAGATGCCATGTGGAAGTGCTTTTCCAGCAGCAGGCAGCAAGGAGTCAAGGTGAGAGGACTTCATGGATATATATTTCTCAAAGCCTTTAGAAGTTTGATCAACATGTCAGGGGTGAAGGGAAAAGGGAGTGTCCAAATCTAAGCAAAAAGTGATGACAAGAGAAAAAAGAAAAATAAATTGAGAACTAAAACCACAAAAGTAAAAAACTAATTGGAGTATAACTTGGAGAGCTGTGGCCATCTCTAGAAGCAACATTTGCATCGGCAAAACCCAATATTTGTTCTTTGTTCTGCAAAGACATGTCCATAACTGAAACAGGACTTGCACAATTGGGGGTTTGTTAGGTTCTTCCCCTCTACTTAGTGTTGGACACATTTTTTAAAAAGCACTAGTTATTTTACAGAGGCTTTTATTAAAATCTCACTGCTAATCCCCTTTGGGATATTTGATAGCATGCCAGCTGTATTGTGAGCTCAGAGGCAAGCAATGTAGGCATTTTGCACAGCAGGCACTACAGGCTCTATAGCTGCATTCCATAACTTCCCCCTCTCTCCCCACTAATACCCAAACAGCACTTCAGGAGACTCCCTCTCCTGGGCATGAGCCCTCCTCCACCTAATTTGTAAATGAGTTTCTCTCCTGTTTGTGAATGTATAGCACCATTTGGTAGTTCAGCCCTTAAGTACAGGCAGAAGTTACGTTAGAAATTACTTTTCTGGAAAAGTAACAGGAAAGAAACAGCAAGCCAGCACAGCTTGCCTAATCACTGTGGACGAGGGCTTGGGAGGCTCAAAAATCTTTCAGTGTGCTCCAGCTAGCAGCCACATCTAATGGCAAAAGAATCTGTTAGAGCTGGCAGGAAAGTAGAAACAGCGTTAGGGTAAATCCAGTGGAATGGCAAAAGGCTGACTTTGTCCCTCTGAGCTCCTAGGTTTTGCCCTGCCTTGCATTTATTTACTTCCAACCCTTTCCTTCCTTTGGAAAATAAAGTGTAAATCCTCTTTTTGTCTTTCAATTTAAGTCAGATCGCTCCCAAGCAAATCTCAGTTCAATATTAATAAATATAGAAATAAAAGTAATGCACTGTAGATCTAACAAAACACTTGCCAAATAATATATGCCACTAACATACGTACCAAAAGATATGTGGAAAGGAGGACACAGCATATTAACACCTCTAAAAATGTAAATTTTTCAGGGAACAAAAGACCTTAGTGAAGGTCTATATATGCTGCTAAAGTACCTGCATTGTAAATAAAGATAAAGACACAGCAGTGGCACAGAATTTAAGATCCAACTGACACACCTGAAGGCCACTGATGAGATGGGAAAGGAATATTTTTCTTCTAAATACACTTATAAAGACAGTTCAAGTATAAAATCTGAGTAGTGACTGATAAGTCAAATCAGCGCTTCACAGAAGATCATTCCCCAAAATGCTAAGCAACATTGTGCACTTCTACTGTTATATCTGGAAAACCATATTATGTAAATGTTTCCTCTGACATGAGATCAAACTTTTACAAATATTTTCTGAATTATTAATTTTTTTACAAAATACAAATGTTTTGCCAGGTGGCTGACTTCATACGATAAAAGCTTTTCTGACTACTTCCAATTTTGATCTCAAATTATACCTTCAGCTGTTGGATTTGTTTCAGTTATTTAGTTTTTGGCAAAATGTATGGATTTCTCTTCAGAAACATACCCAACTTAGTTTCACTTCATTACATATATTTAAAAATTAAACAAACCTATAAAGCTTTTCAGATTCAAGCATAAAATAAAGTGATTTTAAACATGGGAAGGAAATGAGTGTCCCAGTGATTAAGTATTTATTGATGTTTAGTTCTTCTCTGCTTCTTGTTCACTTTTTCTCCTTCCTGTGCCTAACTTACCATGGAAAACCGCAGCTGCAGCTAGCTTGTCCTGGAATCTTTTCTTCTTCTCAAACTAAGTTTCCATTCCTCTCACAAAAGCATTCACAACAGAAGATCCCAGGCAAAGACTTCTGAGGTTTTAGCCATCTTATTCAATAACGTGATCTGTCTCTTCCATTTAGCTTTTACGAAGGATGTCCATGCATTTGAATTCATCTTAAATGAAGTCCACAATTACTTCCTAGTGCCTGCTCCCACATAATGCAGTTTCATCCCCTGCTTTGCAATTCTAGCTCACAACTAACTCAGTTAGCAAAGTACATTCTGCTTAGATTCACTGGGCCTTTTGCAAGGCCTCTGGAAATGGCAAAGTTAGCGTATAAACCATGCATACTGCATCACAACTCATCAAATGTTACTTACTGCTTGCCCTGAAACCACAGAAGCTGACAGGCACCCTATCAGCAGCGTACAGTGTCTGTGTTAATGACACCAACCCAGAACTTTCATGGGCAGTTTCAGCTGCTGAATTATCTCAAGTACCCAAAGGCTATTTTGGCTTTGACATTACACACAATGAATCAGGGAGTCCTCATGCTGCGCAACACCTTCCAGCTTCCTCCTCCACGCGGTTCCTTCCTTCTCCAAATCACCAGAACAGACAAAGCTTCCAGAACTTCCTTGCACAAGCTAACACTACCATCTCAGCAGAGAACTGAAAGCAGTCTTCATCAGCCTGCTCCCAAATGGAAGCTGAACTCTAGAGAAGGTGCTTTGCTGGGTTGGCATGCATTCAGCAGAACAATTATGGAATGAAAGCTCATACGTCTGGCTCTTCCCAAGCAGATTTCTTACCACGCGCTTAAGTCGCACGTTCCTTGGGGCTCTATGCTGTATCAAAGCCTCTACATATCAGGCACAGTGCAAAAGCCTGTAGTCACCTTAGACCCATCACTGCAACCAAGCTAATCAGGTCTTCTTAAAAATTTGATTAATAGGGAAGTCATGTTCATGCACTTCAGTTGCCTGGTGAGAGACCAGAGGAAACCTGGGCAAGGTTTCAAGCTTTGGCTCTTGGCCAGCTCTGTAATATTCTTTGGTCTCTATGTTTCAACACTCAATACCTGAATTAGCCAGGCTATTTTTTGCTTGCAAAGTTACACTATTTCTTTGCTCCTCTCAGAAGTTGAGAGCAGACTGTGCAAGAGATTATAGTCTGGCACACTGTTGACAGTTGAGCTTGTCTTCAATAGAAACAGTAGTTAACAGATTCACATCCTTTTATTTCTCTGCTGACTTGAGGAAAGAGCTAGAATAGCTGATATTTCAATCTTTTTATTTTCCTACTTAGAATTAAACATTTGTAAATCAGAATCTCAAGTGCAGTGAAGAATTTAAACAACAGAACACCTGAGGTAGTGTTACAATATTTTTGGCTCTGTCTGGCAGAATTTCCAACTGTTTTATAAAATACGATTCTAGCCCACATATTAGAGAACACTGACTTTCAGACTTTCTCAAGCAAGGCCATATCACATCAGTCTTCCTACAGACAAAACACTTTTCTTTAGTATTCTCACTAGCATTGGCTTTGTCTTATGCTGGGGCTTTTCATCTTTAGCTTTAAATTCCAGTGAACAAGAAATTGGCATGCTACCAATTTACTCTAGAATGCCTCATGGGGTTTTGGCTAGGTAAGGAGCAAATATAATTTCATACCTTTAACAGTTCAAATGAAATTTCTTTTTTCTTTCTCTCTAGTTCTCAACTGTCTCTTGGCCAACAGTGATGGATGAGTAGTTCTAAAGCGCATATTACAGACTTGTTTGAGCTTTGGATAATGAGATTTCTTTTCCTGCGGGTAAACTCTGCAGCATCCTCAGAGGTGTGTCACTTAAGCTGTCTACCAAAATTCCTCTTTTCGTCCATTACAGTAAAATAATCATCACAAGGAGTTCTCTCTTCAAAGATAAAGTCATCTAAACAGAGGCAATCCAATCTCTTGGCTCTACCTTCTGCACATAGGATATTTTCCCAGCCTGCTCTTCTTTTACACCCTTACTTATCTAAGCCCTTTGGATGTTCAGCACATCTTATGCAGAAGGCAGTCCAAAACTTTTTTTTTGTTTGCAAGCTAATTATTTAATTCCTGCACTACTTGCAGCACCTTATCTCAGCATTTTCCAAGCTGACCAGCAACTTCCATGTCTCCTTCATTTCCTGGACAACTTTCTGGGCCATGACAGCCAAGTCACTGAGCACCTCATCAATCTGTCTTGCTCTTACAGACAGAGAGCTCTGTGATTTGGCTTCCACATTCACTCAGACACTTTAAATTGCAGAGTAAACAGAGTTTTTATCTCCCCTGACAAAGCATTGGAGGTGTCCCAGAAGGGACCAGGAAAGAATATTTTAATTAATTTTTCAAAATCTCTANTTTTTTTTTTTTTTTTTCTCCACCTTCCAATGCTTTCAGCATCTCTAACAGTTCTGCTTGGGCTTACCGGGAATATCACCTCAGACCTCAGTAACTTCCTTCCTGGAAGCTCTTACTTTGACCCCAGCACACCAAAATTTAGTCTTCATCTAATAGAGAAAATTATAGGGTCTCTGCGTAGGTTGAATGCCTTGGGTAGTGCTTTCTTTGTTTCATATGTTATTGCCCTTAGAAGTTACTGAAGAACAGGGACAGGGTTAGCAAGGCCCATTGCTGTCCAAGCGGACAAGTCCATCTACCTGTCCAAACACCTGCCCTCTGTCTGTCACTAACATAGCACCCGAGCAGCAGCCTGGCTGTGGGGGGCATCACCATGCAAAGCCAGCAGCCCAAAGTTACTGGGATACGTCCACACCTCCTTTACCTGCCAAGTCCCTCTCTGCTGGTAGCCGGAGAACGTAGAAGTCATTCCATAAGATCTGCATCATGCCCGGGCTGTGACGCTGCTGCTATGGCACCTGTAGGGCTGCCTCCCCTCTGGCACAAAGCAGAGACTGCTCATCTGCAGGGCAGCATTTCTATTTGGTGCCAGATAAATCTTAAAACAAACAATAACAAAACCACACACACCACAACCACATAACACCAAACTAAGCATGCCCAGACAGAAAGAAAAATTGCACTAGTCTAAAGACTAGCTCTTGTCTGGATCAGTGCCACAAGATATCAGACACTGGAGGTAACTAATTGAATTCAAATTGCTTATGATTCCTATAATGCTACAAACTCCAAAGCACTCAAAACCTGAGTACCTCACCTTTCTAATATTAATGAATGTGTTGGCCAGTTGCCCTCTATTTGCAACAGTGCAGGTTATCCTCCACTTTTAACACAGAGACCCTATTCTGTAAAGCAAATTTGAATTTGCCTTTCCTGAACATGGGCAATCATAGTTACGTAGAAATCCTAAATAAGGTCTAACCACTAAGAGACAATTTACAGCTTGAATTTTCATGCTGGAAGCAGATCAAGACATCAGTGAGATGCTAAAGAGAAGGTATTATTAAGGATCTGTATATTCTACAACCTAAGAAGAGATAAAGCCCTGGATTAATGCACATGTCCCTCTTAACTGAAGTCTCTTAAGCCCCATGTTATCCATTGCAAAAGAAAAAAGCAGATACTTGATTAGAAGCTAGACTGAAAGAAGTGCAAAACACAGCCCATATTTATTCCCTTGTTTCACTAAAGTAGAAAGATTGAAAAGACTAAAATAGTTGGGGTTTGCCACTTTCTGCTTGCTTAATCCTTTGCTGCTCATGGATCGGGCTAATGCAAGTAGGCTCAGGAAGAACCCCAAGTGGCATTTTAAAATATTAATTTTTTGTTGTTGTTGATGTTTGTTTATACTTCTTTTTCATTTCTGGCTTGTCCACACAGATTTTTGTGCTGCTTTAATTAACGACCAGATGCAGCAAGAGATACAAAAACACACATACAGAAGGATTCTATCTATGCCAGGGTGACATCCAGTTCCAATGCCTGTAATCAAAATTAATGTTGGTAGAAAATTTACACTGAACTAGTAAATATTAAACTGCACTTGGTACTGACATAACTGAACTGTTACACAACTCTTTAGCTTACAACAATTGTTCCTACCAAAATACTCAATTTCAGCAATTACTGTTCAAGTCTTATGAAAATTAATCTCCATTATCATCAGTACCAGAGTGCCTGATATCTTTTAGATCCCTTTCCGAGTCCAAGATGCAGTAGTCAAAACATTTCCTCAGTGTTGTCTGAGGGCTGCAATTATGCTCAGCCTGTGCCTAAATCCTCATGCCCAGTCCATCCATTTAATTTCCCTGACAATTTCTCATGAGGAACAAGTCTGTTTCCTTCACCAAGCTCATTAGTATCTATTCCCACTCCAGCAAGTAGATCTCAGACTTTCAGGGTCTTTTACTTGAAAGGCTATTCTATTGACAACTGTATACAAAGAAAAGGATTATTATGAATAAAAGATTAAAGGAAATCAGTGCCTGTCAACCATTCAATAAAAGTAACAACATCTATGCCAGCAAAACTTTGTAGTGCAAATCTGACCTAGATGACTTCTTGAGCCAAGTTTGAGAAAGAAAAGTGGGTTTACATCCTAACATCCAATTGATATAGTTAAACAATACCTATTTTACTGACACATTAATGTCTGCATAAAAGCGACAGCTACTGTTAGTTCTATTTGTTTAAAGTATCTCTTCCTTATAAAATTGCTTACACAGTCAGGATTTTATCAGTGTCCCAGTTTTACATTTAAAATAAATAAAAAATCATATCTTTATTTACTAAACTCAGCACCACACAATATTCGAATCTGCTCTTTAAAGGTTCGGGTAAGATATAACTTAAATGAAGCAATTAGAAAGACCAGGACAAATACCCTTTCCCTCAGCTATAGAACACAATGTTTTCCAAGGTTTAGTCATGCTTTTTAGAGTTATTCTGTCTCTTCCCAGAAAAATAACAGACTTTCTTCCACTAGATATATTTGCATCTCAATACATGTCCTTGGTAACACTCAGTAAGACTTTAGTGGGTTTTCTAAATGAAAAAATTCTCTGTATGTCTCAAAAGTATGGCATACTCTTGCATTTAAGTGCTTGTTAGGCAGTATAATATATACAGCTGTGTCTCTAAATTGTAAATCATTTAAAAGAAAATCATGTCACAGAGGAATGGTAAACTCAGATGCTGGAAGAGGTACTAATTCATATAGGAAGAAGAATGACTCATCTTCTG
Source organism: Tichodroma muraria (assembly GCA_013390105.1). Classification (NCBI taxonomy): domain Eukaryota; kingdom Metazoa; phylum Chordata; class Aves; order Passeriformes; family Sittidae; genus Tichodroma; species Tichodroma muraria. Next base: position 4,092 of record WAAG01037762.1, on the reverse strand, counting down.
TGAAAAATTATCTCAGTGTATTCAGCCAACACCAGCCTCATATCTGTCAGGCTAAGAGAATTTCTGGGAATCTAAAGAGCCTGACATTCCTGTCAACTCCAACAACGTGTACCCTTAATCAAGACACACACACGTACATTGATGAGACATCATCCCCGTCAACCAATCTGAGGGTTTGCCTGCAAAGAGAAGCTATCCCAGAACTCACAAGGGTGTGAATGGAGCCTGTCTGCACTAGGAGCTTGCATTGAACTGGTATCCTGTGGTAGCTCTTTTATCCTTTTGTCCCTTTAACAAAGGGCAAATATGAAAGCAATCAGTATTTTGCTGGTTTTATCAACTTTAAGTCATATTTGATGTCTTATTTATGTCCAGCTCTAGATTTTAATAGGGTACTTTATATGGTACGTTGGGGGAAAATACAGCACTTATATAAAAAGAAAAAAAAAATAAAATAATATGTTCCGTTTAATTAAGACTCAAATTCAGAGCACCAAAAGAAGTGAGAACACAAACAGATACATTTAATTGAAACATATTACATATGGCATTAAAAACACAGCAGAACAAAAATCTGTTATTAAAATGAAAGACTGAGAAGTTTCACTGGGATTACATGCAAAAGTTTGCCAAATTTGTTTCTGGATACATAGGATAGCTTGCAGGCTGAAAGTATTTGCAAGGAGGCCATCATTAGAGCAGCTTGAGGGACTAACTTCCTGTATACCTTTTGAAACCATTTATTTTAGATTGTTTCACCTATAAATCATGTACAGAAAAAAAAACCAGCAAAAACACAATTCTTGTGCTTGCTTTCTGGAGTATTTCTTCTTCACTAAACCGAGAAGTGGAACATGAAAGATGGTAATTTGATAACCTGAATCTACAGGCCTGGATTTTCTTCCTCTAAAGAAAATTAAAAGGAGACAGGGCATTGCATACATCCCTCCCAGGCTGGATACTTCTATCTGTGGTGCACGTTCACCCTAAAATAGAGGCAGACAGCATAAAATGCCTGGAACGCAGTCTGTCTGCTCTTTTCCCTCCATAATTATTTTCTTGCACTATCTGTGATGACATGCAAGTGACAGTCTCAGTTTCAGTCTGGAATTTCACTTTAGACAGCCCAAGCATGAGAATTTAATTCTGCCATACAGAACGTCTGCTGAACACTTCGCAAACCCCTCAAAAATAACATCTTTGATGAGTGCCTTGGCAGGGCAGCCAGGCAGCAAGCACACCTCACTAGAAGAACACAGTCAAGACCATCAAGAACCCTACAAATTACCAAATACATACACAGGAATTACTTTGATAAGTTTTAGAAGGCAAAAATTAGAATAATAAACATTGGCCATCCTTCTTATCTTCATTTAGCTCTCTCTACACTACACAGTGAAATAGCATAAATTACCTATATATTTCAGGAGTTAAGCTTTTTTCTCAGACTTGTTCATCACCATTTTGCTCATTTAACATGCCTTACAGAAATTTAAGTCTACCTGATGAAAGATTATCACAGTTCTTACCCAACTGAACAAAACTACTATAATTCAGCTACTGCGCTGAAGAGTAGGAAGTAAGATTAACTATTATTTTCAACAACAAAACACAACCTCAAAGGCAGCACAAAAAGCCAAGACAGCAGGTGTACCATAATGCACATAGCCACCTGTGACATTGTAAGGGTCCTCTCACTTAGCAACTACAAGCTTCAATCTGCAGTAACTCCATTTAAAGAACAGCTACAAGATCCCACAACAAATCTATGCGTTCATCCTTCCCTGAGTACATTGGTTAAACAACTTAGGATCATACAGACCAGCTATACCTGATTATTTTTTAAAAATTACATATATATGTAAAACCAAGCTTATTTCTGGTAGATGGTTTAAGTACAGAGTGGAGAAAGAGTGGGAAGAAAAAAAAAAAGCTGGAGCTAAAGATTCTGAGCAGCATGGCAGCCAAGTAAATTGCCATCTTTTCCTCAATCTCAAGATAACATCCTCCCACCTACAAGGCAGAGACAAGTTCCTCTTAAACAGGACTCAAAGGACACGTGCAACCTCTGGCTGCAGGGCTTGGCAACTGTGAACAGAGTAAAACATCACAGGCAAGGATTCTGCAGTGGAGCAAGATAAAAGAGAAGGTAGGGGAACGAACCTACAAGTGTTGATAAAGTTGTTAGAAGAAACAGTCCATAGTTCAATGTATTTATAATTTCAGTATAAAATGTCAAGTTTAATTTATACACTTCTGGTTTCCTCCTAAGATTCTAAAAATCAACAAGCAGTTTTAAGATGCCATGAATGCTAACAAAAATATCTTAGTAAACCATCTTTTTTAAGACCAGCCATGGAGGTTTTATACACTATAGGTTAGATTCTTGCTTT
>WAAG01037757.1:120781-146667 GCA_013390105.1 Tichodroma muraria | reverse complement strand
AACCTAAGTGATTCCATGATTCTTCAAAATCACTGGCTGCTATGACAGTGTTATGTATCAATTTTCCATGGAAGAGTGAGTGTCACCCTCAGTACAAATTGTTTCAATATCCATATTGCATACAACCAAATACTTTTCTTTTTTAGGCTAATTCTTCACACACACATGTATTCAAAATGTAAGCAGCTGTCTTGCTTCTCTTACAAAGCAAATTGTTAGAATCCTAACAAAAATAAATCCTAAAGAAATACCCAGCCAGTAACATTTAAGTAGTTTTATGGAAGATGAAATGACCTGGTTTAGGAATCAGCTATTCAAATCAGATTTATTGAGAAATTTTAAACTGATCAAAAGGAGTTTGGGGAGGGAGGGTGAAGAATCACCTAAGCCTTGTGCTCAGGGCGTTGAAAACTCTGTATGTGTGTCATGTTTTGATAAATAAGAACTTATAACCTTATGATGCAGTTTTCTGCCAGAAGGAAATTAAGATTACAGTAAAAACAGGCATGCTTTGCTCTGTTGCATGTGGAAAGCATTAGAGAACCTTGTAATTTAAATTACTTCAGCTTCCTCTCTCAACTGGCATGGCTGGGATGTTAGAGAGCTGTTAAATCCTGAGGCAGTCACATCTGTGAGGCTTCTGAATGAAGGAACTGTGCTGTTTGAGTGTTCTGTTTGACAGGTAGCTTGTTCTAAATCGTGTAGTATTTTTCCTTTGAGCAGCTGCTGGCAGTTCCTGTAGATAAAGTTGTTGAACTATTCAGAAGAGAAACCTGGGATAGTCAATTTGATCTGTCGGATGCCTCCATCACACAGGTAGGTGCAGAAACCAGGGGCCTGTTAAATACTCTGTAATTTAAATGTTATTCTGCTAGAAATTGTCTTCTGCACAGTACCTCTCCCTTCCCTGGCCCCCTTCTCTTGGTAATAATTGTTCACATTTTCTGTTTAATCTCTGTTCCTGTTACTTTCTGTTGGAAAACAGGGCAGAGATACCGAGTGGTGTCAAACACCTTCATGTGGCTCTGATTCCCCTCTTTCATTTATGGTAACCCACCAGGTCTCTAAAATCTCCTGGTGACTCACCCACTGCAGCTCAAGAACATCTGTTTTCACAAATTGCTCTAAATACAGAGCTTTTTAGAGAAATTGTCAGGAGTATTATTTCTGTACAGAGCAGAGATGTCAGTTGTTCACTTTTCATTTTATTGAGCTGAAATTTAGTAGACCTGACTGTGCCACCTTCTTTCTTTTGGCCTCACTATGTACTTGGGAATCTTTGGTTTGAAAAGAACCACCTTCTGGTGTTATTAAAATTCAGAACACCCAGGCTTGGATTTTAATTTATGGGACTGTATTAAGTTCAAAATAAATAAAGCTATGTTCAGTGCTGAGTTTGCAGAATACACTCTGCTTCTTTCTGCATGTCTAGAATTGGGTTTTGTTTGGCCTCATGGCACTGTTTAATGACAGAAGATGCATATTCTGAAACAAAAATAGGTGTTCTATTTTACAGAGTGTTTTTTTAAAGCAACCATTTTTATAATAGTTTTTAAAGAAAAAGAGCTGCATAACCCCAGCCTATACACAGGAGGCTGGGTATAGTCTGCTAAAGATTTTTTTGTTCCAGAATATCTGTCTGTTTTAAGCTCCAGAATATGAATGCTGTGCATGAATTGATCACTTTTTATTATTATTTGTTTTCTTTTTTTTTTCCTTAGCCCTTGAATGTTGTGGTCTGGTCTCCTTGTGGGCAGTTCCTGGCAGCTGGAAGTGTGGATGGGAATATAGTGGTGTGGAATGTGGAAACCCAGCAATGCATAGAGAGGTATTCAGTGTTGTTCCATAAATCCCCCAGGTTCATCTCTTTTTCTTGAAATAGAATTTTATGATCTTTCCTGTAAAACTTTTTTTGTGCAAATGTAGAACTCTGCCTCTTGAAAAACCCCAATGGGATTTACAGGGTTTTCTGGCTTAACCTGTCAGGCACCTTAGGGAAGGGACTTGAATGTGGATTTTGTTCAAATCCCAAGTTCTGTGTATATCTGTTATTATTTTTTAAACTGATGATTGATTAAAGGATGGCTTTGATAGAAACAAATTTTCCTCACATCCCAGATCCCAGTAGCATGTTTTCTAGAGAGTGAGGGAAACACAGGTCAGTCAGTCAGCCATCCTCACCTGTTAGGCCAAAAAGGACAGACTGGCAAATTGCAATTTAGTTAATTAAAGCTCTTAAAAACCCCTAAATATCCCCCAATTAAAATCAAAGGTATTATTAAATGAGTTAGAGAAGAAGAGAATTATCTGAACGTTCTGTGTAAGAAACATGATTGTAACTGCAATCTCTGTGTTAAGAATTATAGACAAATTATGTAAATAATTAATGGAATGATTTTTGTAAGGATAAAGGGTGGAAAAGAGGATTAGTTTATCAGTTTATTCAAGGGAAACAAATAATGTTCTTTCTATAACTGGATGGTTCTGGAATAAATGAGTGCTGAGGAGTTCCTTTGTATTATAAATGTGTATCAGGAAGCTGTTGTTTTAAGAATATGATTCTGATTGATTTTTAAACCTTAATTTATTTTCTTCATAGAAAATGAAAACTTGCTCTATTTTTTATAGCAGCTGTTTACTCTGAAGGTGACCTATTAATTATCTTCTTATGTTTAATATCACTTTCTTATTCTGATATAATATACCATTTTTTGCAATAACTCTTGGGAGGGAAGGTTCTACCCTGAGAAGCTTACTAAAATCCATTATTTTCATATTCTTTTTAGGATGAAGCATGAGAAAAAATACTCAATTTGTGGATTGGCATGGCACCCTAAATATAAGCAAATTGCTTACACAGACACTGAAGGGAATCTGGGGCTTTTGGAAAATATTGGTGATGCAGAGAAGCCAAATGACAAGGTGCTCAGTACCAATGACTTCTTGAATTAATATCATTGTCTAGATTATAAATTACACGGAACACTCTGTTTTGTGCTTTTCAAGTTGCCTCTTGTGTGTTAATTTATTTCCTGAGTTTCTTGTCCAAAGGAAGTTTTGTGCTGATGGCTGATCTGGTTGTAGGTTGCCAGTGCAGTGGCCAAAGACTACAATGATCTGTTTGATGGAGATGATGATGATTATTTAAATGGGGATACGATTGAACCACCTTCTTCCCCAAAAACTGGAGATAATGAGGATGATGCTGATGACCTTGTGCAACCCCCAGGCCATTCGAGACGGGCAGTAATTGATGATGATGATGATAACTCACTAGGTACACAATGAACTTATTTTCCAGAGCTCTTTTACTGGGATGATCTTTTAGCGTCCTCTGCTCAGATATATTCTGCTTTGTTTTTCCAGAGAAATCTTGTCTGTTTGAAATTTTTTTTAACCTATATTCTGTCATAATACTGTGTGTAAGATTTTTTTTTTTTTTTTTCTTTTTTGAACTTCTAGATATTGGGTTGATAAAAGCTAGTTCTGGTCTTCTTGAAAAGGAGGATGATGGTGATGATCAGACTGGTGGCTTTTCAGCTTTGCCACCACCATCTACACAACAGCCTTTCTATGATGGGCCAATGCCAACCCCCAGGCAAAAGCCATTCCAGTCTGGCTCCACTCCTGTGCATCTCATGCATCGATTCATGGTAAATCTGTGTGGTTATCTAGATTAGATGCTTCTTTTATAGTTGACATTGTCCATTTCATGTCGTGTTTTAATCTAATCCAAGATTTTTTACTGTCTTTTTTTAATACTTTACAGTGTGAAGCTAAATAATGGAAAGTAGCTTTGTTTTCATGCAAGGACTCCATAATGTTTTGGTTTACATTTCAGTTGCTTTAGAAATAAATAATTTCCTTTAAGACAAAATCAAGCTATGCAGTTTGTACCTGTGCTACTCAATTCTAACAAATCCATTTAAAAATTTCTTTTAGGTCAGAACTGTGGATATTTTTGTGCTGTTAAGACTTGTATGTTAATCATTCACTATTTCTTTCTGTCTGCAAGTTCTTTACATTTAATTTGGCAAGTAGAAAGATGGCTGAGCAGTGAGAGTGAGACTACCTTCTGCCTAATTCAGCTGTTTTAGGAACCACAAATCCCGACCACACAGGTCTTCAATCTTTCTCCAGCTCCGTTTTCGGATAAAATAATTACAGCAGGTTTAGGGCAGTATATCTGATGGATTTGGGGCATTTGGTTTGATGGGTTTTTTTGGGGGTGTGTGGCTCCTTTTGCCAGGTGTGGAATTCGGTTGGAATCGTTCGCTGCTACAACGACGAGCAGGACAACGCCATAGACGTCGAATTCCACGACACCTCTGTGCATCACGCCACACACCTCCCCAACTCCCTGAGCCACACCATGGCTGACCTCTCCACTGAAGCCATTTTGCTGGCCTGTGAGAGTACAGAGGAACTTGCAAGGTAAGTCATGGCCTTGCTCTGCAAAACCTGTAATAGGGAGCTGCTTTTAACCTGTTTCAAAAAATTCGGCTTTTGTTATCAGCTTCTATCAATTTTGTGCTTTTGGCTCTTGATCGTGCTTTTTATTTATGGGACCACTGTCAAGGAGGATTTTAGCTTCCACCTACTTGAAGACTTCAAGAGTACTGAAAAATGTAATCTGTTTCTTGAGAATTTCTTTTTAATTCCTTTTTTAAATGTATATGTACTGGAAACTTCACACACTACAGGCTCAAAGGGAGTTGTAAACATGAACAATAGTTTTTCAGTCTGCTCAGATCAAAGATCAGTCATAAGGGTTCAGCTATTTCCTTTCACACTGTTACTAAGGAGATGTTTGGAGATACCCATAAGAATTTCAAGTGTGAAGAACACAAGTTTATGAAAACCACAGAAAGATTTAAGCAGCTGGGCCAGCTAAACTCTGTTCTTGCATTTAAGAGCAATTTCAACAGTATTTTATTGTTAGTTTCTGTGGAAATATCTTGAAGAAAGCGCTTTCTTTTTATTTTCACACATACAGCTTTGTGATAAGTTGAAAAGCACCCTTTATTATTTGTTATATATTGGTTGTCTGATTTTGAAAGTGTCAGTGTTTTGCACAGTGGAAATGGGTAACCTCTCAAAAGGCACAATGTCTGTGGATTGATCATAGGCAGTTTTCAGTTATTAAGAACTGAAGTTTCTAATATTTTTTCCCTTTGAAAGATATCATAACATGACTGACTTCTAGTGGGGGCTGATATTCAGGGTGCCAAGGAGGACATTTACCTGCTTCCATCTAAAAAATCTCCCCTCAAACCTTTCAACTGTCTCTGCTTCAGGCTTTAGAGGCTTTGAATCTACAGTGCTGGAGCTCAAGCTGACTCTTCAATTTTTGAATAATAAGAGCAGCACCTTTGCAAATGACCACTTGAAATTTGCAGTGCCATCAGAGACCTCTGATAAAAATTTTATACACTGGTATATTTTCAGATACTATTTTTACTTCATGTTGACATGTTTGTTGGTTCTTTGTCTCTGCCTTAGCAAGCTCCACTGCATCCATTTTGGCTCCTGGGATGCCAACAAGGAGTGGACTGTGGATATGCCAAAGGATGAAGAGATTGAGGCCATCTGTCTAGGTCAGGGCTGGGCTGCCTGTGCCACCACTGCCCTGCTGGTCCGTGTGTTCACAGTTGGAGGAGTTCAGAGAGAGATCTTCAGCCTCCCAGGCCCAGTGGTGTCCATGGCAGGACAGGGAGAGCAGCTGATGGTTGTTTATCACAGAGGTACTTTTCTCCCTTTTGTCTTTTCTAGAACTGGGATTGTTTTGAATCCTTACCTCTCACTGGCTTCACATGCTGGTTAATTTGTTTGTAATCACCAGAGAGTGTTTTCTTCTCCTTTTCCTCTTCTGGGTGATGCTTTTACAAGCACATCCATCACAACCCATGGACCTGTGAATTCTGACAGCAGAGCCTATGTTTGATATTGGGATGCTGAGATTAAACTGTGGGGAAGGGGAGAATTTTTCAGCAGTGAAATTAATGTATTAAATTTGGGCTTCAGATGTGCCAGAAGGAATTACTACAGGAAATTAAGGAAGTTGTTGTTATGCACATCTCATGTGTCCAAAATATCAAATAGTCATGTGTCTGACATTGGTATCCATGGGTAACCCTGCATTAGAATTAATTTTTGATTCAAAATGAATTTAGCCAATTCTTCTGTTTTCTAACACAGTCATTGACCAACTTCTTCCTAGGCACTGGGTTTGATGGGGACCAGTGCCTCGGGGTACAGCTGATGGAGCTAGGAATGAAGAAAAGACAAATTTTGCATGGAGACCCTCTTTCTCTTACAAGGAAATCCTATTTGGTGTGGCTTGGATTCTCGGCAGAAGGTATGAATCACCTGCGTGAGAGGTGTTGAGAAATATTGGCAATGCTGGGGGATTACAGGAAAGCTGGAGAAGGACTTTGGACAAGACAAGGGGGAATGGCTTCCCACTGCCGCAGGGCAGGGATGGATGGGATATTGGGAAGAAATTTTGCCCTGGGAGGGTGGGCAGGCCCTGGCACAGGGTGCCCAGAGAAGCTGTGGCTGCCTCTGGATCCCTGGAAGTGTCCAAGGCCAGGTTGGATGGGGCTTGGAGCAACCTGTGATAGTGGCAGGTGTCCCTGCCCATGGCAGGGGGTGAAACAAGATGGTTTTTAATGTCCCTTCCAACCCAAACCATCCTGTTGTTCTATGGAGAGGTTTGGCTAATTAATGCTCTTTCAATAATGTAGATCTTGGGACTTGGACTTTTTCCTCCAATCTCCTCAACAATAAACAAAATTGTATTTTTTCTATTCTTTCAATATATTTATCAGAAATTTTTAATATTTTCCCATTCAAAGGTTATCAGAACTTGTTCTCCTGGTTGGTTTTCCTGCTCAGCCAAAATAAATAAACTGTGTTAATACACCATAAGAGCACCCCAACCCCCTAAAGTTGGTAGCTTGGGAGGACCTTTTATAATAAACATAAAAAGTAATTTTATAATAGCTGATTTCCTTTGGGAATCTGCCCAAGCACTATAAATTCGATTTGTCCATAAAAATGTTTTAATTTTGAACTTGTCGGTTGACCAGCAGTGGTGTTGGCTGACAGAAGGTGGCGCATCTTTCCAAGGAAACTGCCTTTTCCAGGCTGATTCGTGCTGTGTCTGGGAGAGAGCATGTCGTATCTGAAATATGTAAACCATCGTTTCCCAGCTATATCCACCACTCCCACGTTGCTGGGTTGTAATTTGCTGCCTGTCAGAGGAAATGCTCTCGTTTTTAACAACCAGGTACCCCTTGTTACGTGGATTCCGAGGGAATCGTGCGGATGCTGAACCGAGGACTTGGGAACACTTGGATTCCAGTGTGCAACACCAGAGAGCATTGCAAAGGGAAATATGATCATTATTGGGTCGTTGGCATCCATGAAAATCCCCAGCAGCTCAGGTTAGATAATTCACGAGGGAATGCTTTGTTTGTCTTGGTTTTCAATCCTAGAGAATCCCTTTTCAATCCCTTTTTACAGAGAGAAACTGCAAACTTCAGCCGGTGCTGAAACAGGTGCCTGGTAAATATGCACAGCAAATGGGAACTCCCCAAATGGAATTTTGCATGGGGGATACATTATTAAACTGGTCTTGAGTAACTCATTAGAGTTTTATAATTTGTAACTGATTAATTGGCTCGGAGGTGTGTGTGCACTTTATTGACACATTCATAAAACTGCATTTTGCTAGAGGAACTTTCTAAAGTTATGGTGGCTGTTAGAAATCTACTGCTTTTGATGGTTTTGGTTGTTTTTCCTATTTTTTCCAAGTTTTTGGGTTTCTTGTTATCTTTTCTCCTCCCTATGTTTTTCCCTTTTTTGACTTTGAAAAGAATCTACATCATCAGACATAGATATATCAGAGCTGTCTGTTATTATATTAATATTTAAACTGTGGCCTTGAGGAACCTTTTGGATGTAAAATATATAAAATATGCTCAAATATTTAGCTGAAAGATAACCATTTCTTTATAAAATGTTATACTGGTGTGTCTAAATAGCTGTTTCTCTTTAGTGTAGCATGCATGCTGGACATTTGTTGCTAAGCTTCATTTGTAGCCTTTTTTTATTGTGTCCTTTTCCTGCCAGGGCAGAATCCATCAGCTCACATATTTTACTGAAATGTAGACTCTCTTACTTTACTAATTATGGACAATTGTAGGTGGGAGACTGCATTTTATTTAAACTTACATGGCATTCTTCATAATACTCTGCTTTTTTTGGAATAAGGGAAATAGTTTGATACCTCTGTTTAAATGTCACCTCCCTGCCTGTTTCTCCCTCCAAATCATTATATTGCCCTCCAGAAAATTCACCAAAAATGTGCAGGTTGCATCACATTGATAAGATGGTCAGCTGTGAGTCTCTCATCCCGAGTTTTTCTTCCTAGTCCAGGAGAGTGCTGCTTTCTGAATTGCAAAGAATATTTTACTCAAAGCCAGCAGCATAATGAAGATAAGGAGGGGGGAGGGTCGTTGTAGAAACACCACATGCCTTAATTAAGAGATAACCAGAACACTGATGCTTCCTGTTCTTTCTTTTTCAAGTCTCTGAAACAGCAGCTTAGAAACCCAGATGTTTTTGTCAAAGCTGCATTGGTGCTGCAGGAAAGACAGCTCTTCCCCAGTCAATAGTTTGCTTAAGTGATTGTTACCAGAAATTACTCCTTCAAATATAATGAAACAATGAGTCTGTGCCTTCAGTTGTTCAGTGGTTTCTGATTTTAATAAATTGCATTTACTCTTTGTACCAGCTGTTAAATCAAACATTATGTGAGATCAAGATCAGAGTGTGTTATGTGCCACATTTGGAGTTTCAAGTGTGAACAAGAGCAGCGTGTGCCTCGCTGGTTTGGAATCTTTTTTTGCTTGCCATGTAAAGATAACCCTTTATCATGCAACCTTACGCTTTGCTGCATTTAAGCCAGTCATTTAATTGCTACTTTCCAAAGGACAAATCCCCTGTAAGTACCTTGCTGCTTAGGAGACCTGGTTTAGATGTGGAACCTCTGGCGAGTGTGGGTGTGTTTTGTTTCCTGTGCACAGGTGTATTCCTTGTAAAGGAGCCCGCTTCCCTCCCACCCTGCCACGACCTGCTGTAGCAATCCTGCCTTTTCAACTTCCTTATTGTCAAGTTGCAACAGAGAAGGGACAGATGGAGGTATGGAATGGTGTGGAGTCCACAGCTGGGAGGCTCAGGTGTCCCTGGAGTGGGGATTATACAAGACCCATATTAATCACCTCTCACTCAGGACAGTGCAAACCCTGAGTAGGACACGTGGCCGAGGGCGTTATTTGTGTTCAGTGTTTTGTGGAGCTTTTCTGGTCTGGTTCACAACTGTTTCTAAGTGAACACAGAATAAAACAGGCAGAGCTGATGCAAAGTTGTATTTGCACATGAGCTGTTTCTGACCAGCGAAGTCTTTCTCACTCTTGTTTTTATAGTGGGTTGTTGATATCAGATTTGGGGATCTCAGTCAAGATGCCCTTGAAAATGTCTGGGTTTTACTATTTTAGGCATAACGAAAGTTTTGAAAGATGCACTAAGTATCTAAATTCATAATCACTGAAAACACAGGTCTTCTGGCTTGGTTTATTTAGAGGCTGGTTGAAGCAAGATGTGCCTGTGGACAACTTCTAGAAAAATAACTGTATTTATTCTTCAGTTTTTATTGGTTTAAGTATTTCAAACTTGTGATGCTCAGCTGTAATGCAGAAAAGAGAATTGAACATAAAATTCTGATCTCAGCCTTTGAACAGTTTAATGCTATTTGAAATTTATTCTCTTTGATAGAAGTGTAGATAAAAAGTTTCAATAGTAAACACACTAATTTTTAATGAGTTCTTGAATTCATTTGGTTAAGTGTTTTGTTCTTTATCTGATAGAGTATATTTGTCATTCCTCCCTCTACCCAAAATAATGGGATGAGAATGCCAGGAACTGTTAATTTGGCTTGAGGGAATATGTGTAGGTAAGGAAACGTTATTCTAATACATCTGATGAAAACATACTGGTTTTGAATAAATTTATAATTTTGAATAAGGTTAGCCTAGTCTAACAGCCATACTTCCATTATAGTTTCTGTTTATGTGTCTCTCAGGTAAACTCCTAAGTTTACTGAGTTATTCTGGAATACTTCCAGTTTGCTGTGGGACAGCAGATAAAATAACTTGTTCTAGAATTGTCTATCCTGATAGTATATTGGTGAACATGTAGGTTTCATCCTGCTGCAAGCCTGTAATATAGATGGAATTCAGCATCTATGGCAACTGTTTGGATCAGTTTGTAGAAGTGTGGTTGTTATCCATCTTTTCCTTGGTAGACATTGACTTGAAGGAGAATTGTCTACCCTTCACCCTCATTATCAGAGGAAAGGAACATTTAAGAATAAGTGGATAAAAGACATTGTAAATTACTAGGCATTATGGACTATTTTTTCTCCTCTGAATTCCAAAATTCATCCTTCACCCTTTTTTTCAGGAGCAGTACTGGCGTTCTGTTGTATTTCACAGCCACATGGATTACTTGTCAAAAAATGGCTATGAATTTGATGAAAATGCTAAAAATCAGGCAGTGAAAGAACAGCAGGAACTTCTAATGAAGCTGTTTGCTGTAAGTACAAACACATAGTATAAAGAATCCCTGAGATTTATCCCTGAGACTGGAGATGCTAAGGGCCAGGTTGGATGTGGGCTTGGAGCAACCTAGGATAGTGGAAGGTGTCCCTGCCCATGGCAGGGAATTGAAGTGAGATGACCTTTAAGGTCCCTTTCAACCCAAACCATTTTTTGATCCTATAAATTATTTGTAGATGGCATCTGATGTAAATGCTGCTGTGATTCCTCTTATTAGGAGTCTGGCTAGTGATTGGCAATCCAGCTAGTTCAGGCTCTGATAACACGTGGGCTGCAGGTAATCTTGTTTATCAGTGTGAAGGATGGGGGGAAGAAGAAAATAGAAAAGCTCTTTCTTTGATCTCTAGCTCATGATTGTTGGTGGCTTGTCTTTATTCATTCACTTCACCATGATATTCTACTCCTGGAGTCTTGAGGGAGCTGTGGAACTGAGGTGTGTGACTCCCCAGGCTTCTTCTCTTGCAGCTTTCCTGTAAGCTGGAGCGTGAGTTCCGCTGCGTGGAACTCGCTGACCTCATGACCCACAACGTGGTGAATTTGGCCATCAAATACGCCTCCCGCTCCCGCAGGCTGAACTTAGCCCAGCGCCTCAGCGAGGTGGCTGTGGAAAAAGCCTCAGAGCTGGCAGCAGCACGGGAAGATGAGGAGGAGGAGGAGGATTTCCGAAAGCGCCCGAACGCCGGGTAACGCGAATTTCCGTGGCTAAAAACCTGGGATTGTTTTTAATGCTCTCTTAATGTTTTGATGCCCTTCTCTGGCCCACAGTTTGCAGGGTATTTGTGGGTGAAGTGACAGTTCGAGCTGCTTTGCTTGTAAATGATACTTGTGAAATGGCACATCCTTGTTGGTGTCCTGTGAGGACTCACTAGTCCCAGGATACCAGCACAGAGGGAAATATCTCCACTCCTGTGTCCAACAGCCTCAGAGCCAAAGCAGGCTCAATACTAAGTTGCTCTGACTGGAATTTTCTCTTCCCACATTTCCCTACCTTTAGTTATTTGACTCTTACCTATTTTTTTTCCCCGTCTTTGTCTCAGTCTCTCAATCTTGATTAATTCCACGCCTGTCTTAAAATCCTGTCTTTCTCCATTTTTTCAGTATCTCATCTCAGTTTATTTTATTAGTCTTATTCCCTCCTAACTAATCCCAGCTCTTCAAAGCTATGAAACATACTATGGGTTGGCTTTGCAATCTTTTTGGCTATCAATTTTTCCTCTCCTATCTGCATCTGCTTTGTACAACATGATGAGGCAAAAGGGGTGTGTGTGTGTTTTGGTGTTTTTTTTAATTGTTATGGAGTTGTTTTTTAACGTATTTGAATTGATAATAATCATATCTATTTATATTCACTTATGCCATATTGTTGGAAGCAATGACTTCCTATAGCAATTTTATGTACAAAGTTTGGGACTTATTTAAGCAAAAGGAAGTGGTAAGTCCCTGAACTTATCTGTAGCCTTTCCCTTATTCTTCTGTGTTAAATTGCACAGTCAAAACTCTTTTCTAAATATTCTGGCTTGTTCTTCTGGATCATGTGTGGAAGCTGTAATCCCATGTCTGCAACTTCAACCACTCTGAGGGTTAAAATCCACCACAAACACTGTGTTGTTCTTAGTGCCTGAGTAATCTAATACTGTCTGTTTTGGTTGAAAGAAATGGGCCTTTTGTTTATGTATATTATACAGATTTTGGTAATTGGCAAATTTTAGGAGGAAAATGCAAGAATTGTACATCCTACTGAACCGGGAATTTAGAGAATAATCAGATTAAATGTTAAAACTTGATGCCTTCAGTATGAAGTTATGTATCCATGTTACCACCTGTGTGTATTTCATGGATGCAGAAAAGTTATCTGATGATACTGGAGATATATGTATTTACATGGAGATTACAGAAGATCTTTAATATTTGCATTTGCATTTGTTGCAAAGTGTTCTGGCAATAAAGTTATGGAGTAGTTAATGAATCTTTAATCATTACAGTTTAATCAAGATATAATGCACATAAGTGCCAAATTTTATTGCTCTTATTGCCTAAATTAGGTAAGTGAGCTTGCTATCTGTTGTTTCAGTCTTCCTTCTGAATTTGGTGACCACTTCCTTTCTGCTGAATTCCTTCCTTTCAGTTACAGCAGCTCTGCCACTGAGTGGGGTCGGCTGCCAGACAGGAATGTTCAGCAGGACCAAGAAGTGGAAGATGCTGAAGAAACTGATGCCTGTGAGGAAGCAGAAGAAACCCCAGAAGTGCCCAAAGAGAGTAAGAAAAATATATTCTCTGAATAGACTGGGAGTTATCCAGATAACTTTTGCAGACTTAATAAGGAGCTGAGTGGCTCCATATTCCTCCAGCCAGTGCCTGCAGTCACTGCAGAGAAACAAGTTCACTGTGTGTCATCTGCTGTGTCACAGCTGTGTGTGCATTGTGCTCAGTATCCATTAGATGGGCCCTGGGGGACTTTTTCCTGTTGCCTGATTTTATTCCTAAAGGACTGGCTCACCTTCTAATCAGTTATTTTGATTTCAGCTTCAATCTTGCAGGAGGTGGGTTGAGAGATGAGTGGTTTGCTGGGCACACTTCAAGGAATAAGCTTAAGGTTTAAGAAATAAATTTATGACTCCAAATCTAGGTAGAGGTGACAGATGGTTTTGTAAAAGTGTTTGTACTGTCTGAAAATGAAAAGTCGTGCCTTAAAATACCAATAATTTCACTGTAATCATGGAATCACAGAGTGGTTTGGGTTGGAAGGGACCTTAAAAATTATCCAGCCAAGGGCAGGGACACTTTCCACTAAACCAGGTTGCTCAAGCCCCATCCTTCCTTACTTGTCTGTTTGGTTTGATTTTTTTAAAGAATTTATGCTACAATATTTTATTGCATTTAAGTATGTACTCCTTTCTTTTTTCAGAAGAGCCAAATTGTTTCTCCAAAGGTGTCACTTCAGCAGAGGTGGCTACTCCAAAACCTGGTGAGTAAATCATTTATTCCAGGCTGAAAGAATGACACCTTTGTCATTCTTCACAATATCTGCTCCTGTTTTTTATCCTTTGTTTTCCCATTACTACTTAAATTTAGTGCATAACAGTGTTGTCAAATGGTACATTCACAGAAACATGGGGTGGCTTGGCTTAGAAGGAACCTTAAAGCTCATGCCATTCCAAACCCCTGCATGGGACACCAGGGGCCTGTCCAGCCTGGCCTGGTCACACTGGTTGTTTTTCTCACATTTTTTAGAGGTTCCCTATTCCTGTGTTCACTACCTAATGATGTTCCTCAGCACTGTTCTGATTGCCTTAGCTGTGCCAAATGCTGAATCAGTGCCTGCCTGGCTATGCCATGAAGGCATTCTTTGGGACAAGGGAGAAATGAGAGCAGTGATCAATGGATTTGTTTCACTGATCACAGGCACACATTTATTGCTTGCAAGGCAGAGTGAGAAATCCTGAGGTAGAACTGTGAGTGTGGGCAGGCAGGGGCAGAATGTGACCTCCAGCAACCCTTGAGCAAGAATAATAGGAGTGGAAACGGATTTGGGAGTGGAGGAAGTACTGGGTCTTCCTCTGGGTTTGTATTTTAAGCTGTTGGTCCTGTGTGGCATTTCTGATAACTAAGAATAGCTGAGCACGTACAGCATAACCTTCACGGGGTTATTAAAGTCTCTTTCTACTCATCTAAAATGTGCGCATTGCCTCAAATATTTGGATATATGTGTGAGTGCACACATTTTTACATTCTTTTTTTCTCTCCTCTGAAATAGCTCTGGTTGCATCCAGCAGCCGAGGACGAGTGAATCCATTTAAGGTAAGGATTTTGCAGCTGGGTCGATTGTGGTGCTCTGAAAATCACAACAGATTCTGTCTGGAATTTCCAATATAACAGATACCTTGGAGGGGAACATGACAGAAAATAAATAAAACACCTATTTATTTGTTTCGCTAGGTGTCATCCAGCAAAAAGGACCTTGTGATTCCCTCAGCAAATGTTTTAGACAATATGACCAGATACTCAAAGAAAACATCTTCATCTGGCAGTCGAGCTGTAAACAAGCAGAACCCTCCAGTTATAAAACCTCTGACTCCCAAACCCAAGACCAAGCAGGTAGTGTTTGTAGTCTTTCTTGCATCATTTCAGTGAGGAAAGAACAAAAAATGGAATTTTAC
The DNA here is from genome assembly GCA_013390105.1 of Tichodroma muraria. Classification (NCBI taxonomy): domain Eukaryota; kingdom Metazoa; phylum Chordata; class Aves; order Passeriformes; family Sittidae; genus Tichodroma; species Tichodroma muraria. The sequence continues at coordinate 131,828 of WAAG01037757.1, read as the reverse complement.
CAGCTTTTATCAGGTATGAAACCCTGTGAGTGAAGCAGCTTAGATGGCAGAATTCATTTAAGCGTAGTGCAAAAAACTGTGATGGCACATAAAACAGCAGGAAAAAAAAATCAATTGTAGAAATTGCTTTCTGTACTGAGCCTTGTGCTTTTATATTAAATAATGTAAACATCTGCTGTGCTGCAATTAGATGGATTAGATACTCTGTTAATGCAAGTGATTATTATGTCTTTAGGAAAGGCTTGGGGTTTGTTAGGCTACATGGTGCATGTTGTCTGGAAGTGAGGTGTTTTTACTTTTCTCTTTCTTATTCTTGATTTCTGTAGGCTTTAGCAGCCTCCTTCTTCCAGCCCCGCACACCTGCAACTAATCCTGGTGAGAAAACACTGGAAGAAAGAGAAGAAAAGGCAGGAGACAAGACCCAAGAAGCCAAAGTCACTGCACAGGAAAACACTGAAAACAGAAGGTGAAAGACACTTGCATCTCAGTGCCATATTCCAATTTTGATAGAAATGCACGTCCAAAATCTATTTTATCTCTGAAGAAGTTAGACTGGCCAAAGAAATATAACATGAAGATTAAAGTTCAGCTCACAAGTTGTCACATTCATGAACCCACTTGAAAAATGTGGGAGGGAATAATAAATGAGCAGTTAAAAATATAATTTTTGGGCTCTAAGCAACAATTTTGCCTTGATACTGCTTGTAATGACCTTTGATAAATGAAACCATGCTGCTGTGTCAGTTCCAAGTATAGGAAATACTGAAAGTTTCAACAGCTCTAGAAAATCTCAATGTCTCAAAGCTAAGGGTCTTATGTGAAAGAGTAAAAGCTTTATTTTTTGGACTGCCATTCTTTTTGTTAACCTTTACAGATGATGTTCTACAACAAGTGGCAAGGAGAGCTGTGAGTAGGATGAGCTGGGTCGTGCTAATGGATGTGCTCTATTTTTAGGTTGGTGGGACCCTGTCAGAAAGGAAGAGAACCATTATTATTCTAAAAGTGGGATGTTAATCTCCATATATATATATCCCACAGTTTTTAATAAAAATGCTTGACTTAGTCTTGCCTTGTCAGCATGTTCTCAGAGCCTCCTGCAGTGGGAGAGAGGAGGCTGCTGCCCTGAGAGGTCTTCTGAGAACAAAAAAACCTCGTTAGGTGCTGCTCAGAAATGTTGCTTTGGGAGGATGTGGTTTTCCTATAATCTTTTTAACCAGACAATTTTTGTGTGCTTGCTTTAGACCAAAGACAGGTTTCCAGATGTGGCTGGAAGAGAACAGAGCAAACATTTTGACAGATAATCCTGATCTGAGCGAAGCAGAAGTAATAAAAGAAGGCATGAGTCGATTTAGAATGCTGACATCAGAGGAAAGGATGGTAAGAGAACATTCACTGGTTCTGCAGGTTTGATAGGTTTTTTCCCTACAGTGAATCCCTGCGTTATTTTCAGTTAGTAATTTTTTCTTGAAATTCCTCTCTTGTCCACCTTTATGGATTTCAATTTTGAATTGTGCCATGATCTATGCCATATAATTTATGAAAATATAAACTGAATTATAAGCAATATCAGAAAGCAGCTTTTCCAAAGTGAGGCTTGTGAGAGGAATGTAATCAATGAACAAATAACAAAAGGAATGAGATTAAAGTCACATAGCCAGGTTTAATTCACTGGGGATTAAATTTGTTCTAATTTAACTTGTTGGGCCTTTTGGGTTTCTCATTTCTCCAGAAAGACAATTAAGAGCTTCAATTTCATATACACTTTCAAAAGAAGTGAGTTTTGAAGGAGAATGTTGTTAGAAGAAAGGAAAGTGAGGAAATAGTTCCTTACTTAATCCCTATTAGTTCTTCACAGGGATTATTTCAGTACCTTAAAATCAGAGTAATAATGTGTATGAAACAAAGTGGTGAGTTTTGTGGCCTAATTTGTAGTTTTCTGTTCTCCTTCAAAGGTGTGGACTGAGAAAGCAAGAGGAGGAAAAGTCAATGACTCAGCAGAAGACAAAAAGCGGAAGCGTCCCACAGATGAGGAAGATGAAGTGAAAAAGAGCCAGGAGCAGGAATCTGAGGACACAAATGCAGCCAAAAAATCCAAGCCTTTAGATTCATCCACAAACAACCGATTGTCAGCTTTTGCCTTCAAGCAGAGCTAAATGAAGTGGTGCCTTCTCAGTGCCTGTGTAATGGAAGAAATCTCTCTTGGGTTGAGGAATTGGCTGCCATGCTCGAAGAGCACTGGCAAAAGGAGTGCCTGGCTCCAATTAGTCTGATAGAAAGTGCTTATTATCAATTTCTGAGAGGAATGTTGAATCCCCTCTCACAGTCCTTTACAAGTTACTGCTCGTGGGCCTGCTCCCTGGCAGCACAGCCCTGAGCAGTACTGTGCAGCTGTGGTACACCCTGTGTGCCTTGATAACACAAGATACTGGGTGCTAAATGCAGAGAAATCCTTCTGGGGAGGGTAAACTATGTCCAAAATCCACCCTGTGGTTTTAGAGAGGCAAAATAACGGCTTCCCTACCATCCCTCCTGCCTTGAGAGTAAGACACTCAAGGAAATGGGAAGGAAATGGGTGTGAGGGGGAGAAAGCTGAACACCAGCAACTTGTTAAGCTGCATTTTCAACACCTGTGGCAGTGGCAGAGCCTGATAGGGGCAGGGATAGAAAACCAGGGCAGAAGTTGAGTTAGGAAGGTGAGGTGTGCAAAGCCAAGCCATTCCAGACTGTGCAAAGGTGCTTTCCCAATCCATGCCTCAGCAGGATCCAGAAACTGCTCAGAATTTGTAACGTTTCGAACATTTGTTTCTGTAATGTTTGTTTCTTTAAATAAAATGTGGCTGTTTCTTTGTTTAAGGTGGCAGAGTCTTCTTTGCAGTTGTAATTAAAGTAAACAGATTTCTATCTACCAGCCCTAGAGCAGTCAGTTGGTTTTACCCTGCTCTGGGGACAGAGCACTATGTCTAATAAATGTATTTGAAGCAAACTCAAATTTTGAAATGTGTTCTAAGATCATAAGATCAGTTACATTATTTTAACTTTTTAGTTTAAGAGCTGAGACTGAAGAGTTCTCAAATTCTTTTTTTTTTTTTTTTTCCTGTGTTTGCACCCACAGCCTTTCACTGTTTTCTTTTTTCATTCCCCTTCATACTGGCACAGGTTGCCCACAGAAGCTGTGGCTGTCCCTGGATCCCTGGAAGTGTCCAAGGCCAGGCTGGATGGGGCTTGGAGCAATCTGGGATAGTGGAAAGTGTCCCTGCCCATGGCAGGGGGTGGCACTGGATGAGCTTTAAGGTCCCTTCCCACCCAAACCACTGTGATTATTACTGAAAATACATCAGTTGGGCTTGATGATCTTAAGATCTTTTACAACCTTAACAACTCTTTGGTTTTAGAAAAGGCAAATGACTTTCCATTCGAAACACACTTTAAACCTTGAAATGTGCAGATTGAGATTGAGTGAGATTTCACTAGAAACCATTAAATTTCACCATAAGAAGTGTTTTATTAGACTATTTAAGCAATGCCTGTAGGTCATTTTGGAGAAAACAAAAAAAAAAAGAGGGTTGTGATGTCAACAAGGAATGGGAAATACAAACAGAAAATCCTGAAGACCTGACAACTTCAATACTTCCGTCATCCACAGTTCTTATCTATCATTTTATTTGTTCAAGCTGATTGTGGACAGCAAGTAGTATTTAACATAAAGAATTTTTTTCACTGACACAATGCAGGGAGCATTCTGATTTTTCTGCATTCTTTGTGAAGAAATTATTGAATCAGAGACTGGGATTTATTTTTAGCTAGCAAAGCCTATTTGGGGAAAAAATGGGATTGCAGTGGTAAGGAAGACATCCTGATGAAAAATCACTGGGCTTGGTGAACTGAAATGTTTTCTTTCTCCTAGAGTAGGTTGTTCTGAGGGTAACTTGAGCATCTCGAGTGTGGTGCTGGGGGATTTTCCGGGGAATTCTTGTCATCCACATCCAAAATCCATGTTTGGGCTGGCTCTTCCTCTCTACAGAGCTGATGTTGGAAGTGGACAGGGGAAACTTCCAAGGGAGCTGGGGAGGCATCCACTGCTGCAAACAACTGGTCCTACAGAGCATCCAAAGTCCTTTTGGCTCCCAGTGGAGGGAGGAAAAAGCCAAAGTAAACTTCCAGGGGAGTTTTCTGGGAGCTGGATGTTTGCAGTTGTGCAGCTCTTCTGAACAAACACGCCAAAGGTTGGTTTAAAAGAAGGCTCCTGGATTTAGGGGGTGGTTTCATGGAAATCACTGGGGATGTTGGGCACCATCCTGCAGGGCCCTGATTTCCACGTGTTTTTTCTCCCTGCATAACAGTTTTTGCAAGTGTAACATTTGTGGATTTCATGAGACCCAATGTCCCCAGACTTGGGGTCACAGTCTGGATCTCACGGCAGGTTAGAGCTGGCAGAGCTGCTTCCAACACCAGATTTGAAAATTTGCATCAGAGCTGTGTGACTGTGGGTAGAATCATGGAATTTTTTAAGGTTGGAAAACACCTCTAAGGTCATCGAGTCCAACCATTACCCCAGCACTGGCAAGTCCACCACTGACCCATGTCCCCAAGTGCCACATCCACGTGGTTTTTAAATCTTTCCAGGAATGGGGACTCTACCACTGCCTTGAGCAGCTGTTCTAGTGCCTGAGAACCCTTCCCATGAATATTTTTCTCTTAATATCCAATATAACCCCCCCAGTACAACAGAAGGCTTTTTGCTCTCATCCTGTCCTGTGGGTGCAGAGCCTGATCCCCACCTGGCTGTCCCCTCCTGTCAGGAGTTGTGCAGAGCCACAGGGGCCACCCTGAGCCTCCTTTTCTCCAGGGGGAGCCCCTCCCCAGCTCCATCAGCTGCTCCTCCCGGGACTTGTTCCCTGGTGATTGCTGTCCATGGCCCTACAATAAACAGCAAATGGGCTCTTGAGACCATGGCAGTGAATATTCCAGCTGCTTTAGTGCTGGGAGGATCATCTCCCATGAGGCTGCTGTTACATTTCTATCATCAAAGATGGGTTTTGCTCTATTACACAGCTCCAGGCAGAGCTACAAATACATCCTCCTTCACCTGGAGCCTTCCAGGGAGCTGTGCTGAGCCAGAACGGGGGACGGGGCTCACTCATCCAGCAACAGCACTGGCAGGACAGGGATAAGTATAAATCCTAACTCGAGTGGACATGAAAGGCCAGACCAAGAAACAGAAAATGTGGAATGGATTTTCAAGTGAAAACAGGTAAATCTCTTCTACCTGGTTTTAATTTTTTTGTTAATTTGTTTGTTTGTTTTCAATCTATTTTTTTAAACAACGTCGTTAAATAGTTTAATAGAATTTCACTGAAGTCTTCAAAAATGCTTGTTTGTCCTGAATTTGCCACCTTTCTGCCGGAAAACCAGGAACTTGGAAATTGTGCCAAGGAATCTGCCTGATGTTCTTTCTTTGGCTGTGCTAGAAATCCCAATAGTTGGGTTTGATGTTTGAACTTGGTGATCTTAGAGGTCTTTTCCAGGCCAAATGATCCTATGATTCTGTGGAATAGGAAAGTCAGGATGGATCCATCACTCTTGGATTCTCAGGGTGGAGCTGGGCAAGGGAGAACCTGTATTTGGACAAGATTTCCCCTCTCAGAGGTCCTCTGGCTATGAGATGCACTTCGGCTTCCTTACAAAAAACGTAACTGTGCTGGTCATGGAGTGACCTGATGGTCCTGGATGGATGATCCATGCAGGAGAAGGGTTGTGAGAGCTGCCTGTGATGAAGCTGGGTGCCTCATGGAGTTCTTTGACAGAGAACAGCAGACCTGGCTTCTCCCTTAGCCTGGTTGTTGCACAAAAAGTGTTCAGCTGAATGCTGCCAAACAAATTTAATAGCAAATAATTTACTTAAAGGCAGGCAAAACACAAATACCGACCCAGGCTGTGAAAAGAGCCACTTGATCCTGACTCAATTGGACACAAATGGCAGGGAAAATTTGCAGGAATAGTTTCAAGCCATGTGTTGCCAGGGAACAGTCTGGTCTCCAAATCACATTATCGATATCTTGGGGTAATAACAGTGAGGAGCAATTGAGGGGAGTGATGCAGGGACACGGCTGCTGTTCCCATTTGCATGGGCTGTGAGTCCAAAGCCACCCTTGGTTATGGAATGGGATGGAATGGAGGGAGCTAAAGGTCATCCTGGCTGATGTCAGGGAGCTTCTGTTGGGAACAGGTCCATGAGAGCCACGAGACTTGTGTTATATGTCTGGTTTCACATTCATAAATATGAATGCACCTGCTACAGCCTACTCAGGCTAATCTTCCTGAAGTTTTCCAAATTTTGGAGAGGAAAAACCCATTGGAAAGAGATCCTGCATCCTTGCTCTGTGAGGGCAGGAGAGAAAAGCTGGGGCAGGGCAAAACTGCTGCCTCCACCTCCATTCTCATCCCCAAAATGTGAGACCCCACGGAGGATGTTAAAGTGCAGATCCCATCTGCAGAAAACCCCTCAGACCCTGGGGATCCTTTGTCCTCAAGGAGCAACAAATCCTGCTGTAACAGATTAGTATTTTAGGAGCCTGTAATCAATTTTGCTCATTATTCTGGGTAGTAGAATTAAATTGCTCGTGATTCACTCTTTCAACTGACGCACTGTGATTCCAGGGACTGATAAATCTCAGGCTGGGTTTCCAGAGCATAGGAAGGATGTCTGTAGGCTGGGATGTTGCCATCCATGGCCTCTGTGGGCTCAGCTATTATTCCAGGATCACGTTGGGGCCATATCCTGGCTTGCTGTTAACAGCAGGATTGATCTGCTTTGCTCTTTTGCTGCTTGAGCTGTTAATGATGCGCTGGGTCGGCGCAGCTGGATTGAGGGTGGAATTCATCATCTCTAACTCCAAGCTCTCAGCCCAGTCCTGAATGATCCCATTTTGCAGCCAACAGAGGAAAAGCAGGTGTCTTCTGTGCATGATTTCTATTTATTCCGACAGCTTTTTAGCAGCTGTTGGTGCAGAAATTCCCTTTGAAACACCTTTTTGAAGGCTTCGTCTGCCCCTGTGAGGACTTCTCAGGGTATTTCATCCTTAGCCTTGGCATAGAGAGGTTTCTTTTGGGGACTCCTCTCTTCCAGCCCTGAGAAACACCTTTTACACACAGGGAATGATGCTCCAGCCATTCCCAGCTGGGTCCCACTCAATGCCATCAAAGCCATAAGGGAACTCAACAGATTAAAGCAGGCCAAGGAGCAGGAGCCTGAACACAGATCTGCTCCATCCAGTCCCTGCTTGACATTTTCCCCACTTTCAAAGACAAAAGAGGTCTCTGAAGGGCTTTCCCATGGACCTTGGCCCCCAGCAGCATCCCCTGGCTCTCTCAGGGCCCCCCCACTACCCTTCAGTGGGTACACGGGGCTTTGACCTCCTCTAAACCCTATTCTACATTTGAAAATAGTTCAAGTTACAGTCTCAGGATTTTTCACACTCCCTGTTTTCTTGATCTTTAAGAATTTCTTCTCTTTAAACAGTGAAAATATCGTCGAAGCTCTGAGCAAGCAGAGGAGAGAAAAACAGGGCACATTCCCTCTAGGGGAGGGTCTGGAGCACAAGTCCTGTGAGGAGCAGCTGAGGGAGCTGGGAAGGGGCTCAGCCTGGAGAAAAGGAGTCTCAGGGAGGCCCTTGTGGCTCTGCACAGCTCCTGACAGGAGGGGACAGCCAGGGGGGATCGGGCTCTGCTCCCAGGAACAGGGACAGGAGCAGAGGGAATAGCCTCAAGTTGTGCCAGGGGAGCTTTAGGCTGGATATTGGGGAAAATTTCTTCACTGAAAGGGTGGTTGGTCAGGCGTTGGAATAGGCTTCCAATGGAAGAATCCAATGGTGGAATCACCATCCCTGGATATGTTCAAAAGTCATGTGGATGTGGTACTTGGGGGCATGGATTAGTGGTGGCCTTGCCAATGCTGAGTTAATGGTTGGACTTGGTGGTCTTAGAGGTCTTTTCCAACCCTAAATACTCATTGATTCCTCTGGTTTATAGTTTGTATTTCACTTTTTTTTTTTTGGTATGTATACAGAAATAGCAAAGAAAAACTTATTTGAGAAGGCTTAATGAAAACACGAGGTGTAAATAACAGGGAACTATCAATAAAATCTCATCATAACATACTTCAAAAACCCAAAAGGCCAACTCTTAGTGCTTCTTCTTACCCAGCTGATGTGGGGTTGTCTTTCAGAAGGAGAGGACTTTGCTGTGGCTGGAAATTGGTCTGTGTCCTTCCACATCCTGGCACAAATCCCAATTACCTGGACCTGCTAATTCCGTGTTGGCAAAGGCCGTTAACAGAACTGCTGGCATCAGCTCCCGTGTGTGCAACCTCTGCTCAAACATCCTCAGAAAAAGCGGTTTTCTGCACAGCCAGGCAGCGATCACGCTGTTAAATAAGCTGGAAACTGCCCTTCTTGCCCCATAAATAGGAGAAAAATTACAACCAGCTCCCTTAGCAGTTAAGTTCAGGCAGTTACAAAGTCAGTGTTGAGTCCGGAGGGAGCTTATCTTCTTCTTTTCCAAGAAAACAAGGAGAGCAAAGAGTAGGGAGGGCCAAGATGTTAAGATGTCCTTTGCTAACCCCGTTTCTGTATGGATGATTAGGTCTCAGTGGTTTGAAGCTGCTCAGGAACGTTACCCAGCCCTCTGAACCGTGTCCGTTCGGTCGGGATCCAAAGGCAAGCGCAATCCTTCTGCCGAGGCCCACGGATGTTTTTAGTGAGGGAACTTGTCTGATTCAAAGAGAGGATTTGGACGTCCTCAGAGGAGTGGGAAATGAGCTGGGTGTCTGGGGAGGAGCAGGGATGCAGTTCAAGGCTCCAAAGCTTTCTGGTACAGCAGTTCCTGATCGGAGCCTGGGGCAATGAAAAGGAGTAAAGCCTGGCTGGCTGCAGGGCCCTGGATTTCACCTGAGTCATCCTGACTCCTCTGGTAAAACCTGTGATCAGAAACTAAATGATAAATGTGGAAATGAGGAGTGTGTTACAGCTGCTGGGGTATTTATTTTTTTTTCTTTTTATTTCTCTTGCTTGTCTTAGTTAAATGCAGCTCTTGTGTCAGGAGGAGGAGGAAAGCCAGTGAGTCACACCCCACCCTCTGACAGCTCCTTCCCCTCCTTATCTTCCCAGCAATTTACCATTTCCTAGGCACAACAGGGGGACAATTTGTGCATGCTGCCTTAAAGACCGATGGTATGAAGAGAAGGGTTTATAGCTCCTTTAGATCTTGGCCATTTATATGATTGCAATCCAGAAAATATGAGTCCCCCTGCTCCTGCTTGGGTGATGGAGCATTCACCCTATGCTCAGCTGAGCCTTTAGACTCAGTTTCCAGCTCATAAAATCCCAGAAAAGCTCCAGCTGGAGGGGACCTGTGTTCCAATAATCTGCCCCAGTACTTATTTGTTCACCAACACTTGAACCCAAGCTGTGCTCTGTCTGCTGGGTGTGCCCCAAAAGTGCCCAGGAGGATGCAGGATGATCAAACCACCTTTTGGGGTGACATGCCAATAAGTTCCCCACAGAAACTTCAAAATACTTGGTCCTGGTCATCAGAGTTAACACACTTCCAAAATCTTGGGTGGGAATATGAAAACATTGGGACACGCCAGCCCTGCAGCAGGAAGGTGTCAGGGGTTTGAAGGGATGGAAGCCCGGCTGGGATAAGGTGGCAGGAATGGTCACTAAAGGAAGGTCAGTCCACGCCTGGGATCATTCTGGTGACTGCATCCCAACCCCAGTGGCCTACAGCACCTCAGGACGGTGGTGGTGGCATTCCAGCAGTGCCAGGGAGTGACTGGGCAGGATGTGCCAACACCACCCTGGTGGGAAAGGGACCAGCTCTAGGAGTTTGAGGGATGGGGAGAACATGGAGAATGATGCTGGGAGCTGCTGTGCAGGGCACGAATCTGCATCCCAGCAGGACCTGCCCCATCCATCCCCATCCCCTTGCCACTCACCCTGGGCTCCCCACAGCCCTTCCCCCACAGTGGGGTGATGGAAGGGGGCACCCTACAGCAGCTCAGGGCTGAATCCCCAGCTCTTGCCCCAGCCCAGGGAATCCCCCTCATAACCCCAGCCCACGCCTCAGCCTGGACAACCCCAATACCCCCAGCTTGAGGGATCTCCCTGCACCCATCTCCCATGGCTCAGCCCAGGAATTCCCACTGTATCCCCAGCCTGGGGGGTCCCCCAATAACCCCATCACACATCTCAGCCCAGGGATCCCACACATACCCTCAGCCTTGGGGGTGCCCCTTATCCTCAGCCCCAGTGATCCCTCCACACCCTCAGCACACCTCAGTCCGTGGGATTCCCTCCTGGAACCTCTGGACTTTAGCCCAGGTCTCAGCCCGGGGATCACTCTGGATTCTCCCCTAGTCCCAGCCCAGAGCATCCCCCCCTACTCGCACACCTCATCCTAGAGGATCCCGTATCTTCAGACCTGGAGACTCTTGGGATACTCCCGTAGCCCCCGCCCATACCTCAGCCCGGAGTTCCCCCCGTACCCTCAGCCCGAGACTCAGCCCGGGCACCGCCCTGCACCCCCAGCCCGGATCTCAGCTCGGGGGGATCCCCTCTGATCCTCCGGTACCCCCAGCCAGGAGCACCCCCCTCACCTCCCGCACACACCTCAGCCCGGGGATCCTCCCCGTACCCGCGGAGATCCCATCGGATCCCCCTGCACCCCCAGCCCGGGGGATCCCGGCCCGGGGGATCCCTTCCGATCCCCCGGTGCCCCGCGCATCCCCCTGTACTCCCAGCCCGGGGATCCCCTCGGATACCCCGTACCCCCTGCCCACGCCTCAGCCCAGGGACCCCCCTGTCCCCCCAGCCAGGGTCTCAAGCCGGGGGATCCCCTCGGACCCCCCGTGCCCCCAGCCCGGAGCGCCGCCTCTGCCTCCAGCGCGCACCTCGGCCCGCGGGTCCCCTCGCATCTCCCGGAATCCCCATCCCAGGTCTCAGCCCGAGGGATGCCCGCCGGCCCCCCATCCCGGGCACCCCCGGTCCCC
>WAAG01037757.1:69981-120756 GCA_013390105.1 Tichodroma muraria | reverse complement strand
GGCAGCGGCGGGGACGGGTGGCGGGGAGAGAGGCCCCGCAGCGAGGAGGACAACGAGCTGAGCCTGCCCAGCCTGGCCGCCGCCTACACCTCCATCCTGCGGGCGCTGGGCGAGGACCCGCAGCGGCAGGGGCTGCTCAAGACGCCCTGGAGGGCGGCGACCGCCATGCAGTTCTTCACCAAGGGCTACCAGGAGACCATCGCGGGTAGGGAGCGCTCCCGGGGCTGCGGGGATGGAGTGTCCTGCTCGGGTACCGGCCGAGGGGCTGCTTTGTTCCTTGGAATAAATTTCCTAAAAACATCGTTGCCCCGTCACCGCATCACCCATGCGGTGCTCCCTTGTTACCGCCTGTATGTCTCGCTGTCCCCTCCCTCTCCTAATATCTCGGTTTTTTTATTAAACTCCGTGCAGGTGAAGTTTCCATTCTGTCCTAAACCTCTCGTCTGGGTGAGCAGAGCAAGCGCTTTTGCTTTCTCTCTTCTGACTGAAACTTTCCCAGCCCTGGCATAGGAACTTGTGGGTTCCCCTCTTCCTCCCTCCCCGGCCGAGCGAGGCTGTGTTCAGACACGGTGGGAATATTTGTTTCGATTAGCAGACAGAAGAGGGTTAAATTTTCTCAGGAAAAGTCCTTTTCTGCCGATGCTTTAATCAAGTGAGGTTTTTCAAAGGTGGGAATGAAACTTAAGGAAGCGAGGTAAGGAGAAAGGAAGAGGACAGGGAGATCCCGCCCCCATCTCGGGGTCCCAGCAGCAAATGCAGGTGTGGAGAGGAACCCCAGGTTCACACCCCTGCCCCAGCTGAATGTCTCTGCTTGCTGGATGAGGGTGTGGGGAAAGGAACTGGCTGGGATATGTTCTCACCAGCAACTCGTGGCTCCAGTGCAGGGTAAATACTGCTTGAAAATTTATTTCTTTACATCACTTTTTCTCTTCTCGGCCTCTTGACTAAGGACTGTGCCCAGTACAAACAGTAAAAAAGAGCCTGGAGAGCTTGGGATTTCCCCTTTCTGCTCCTTCTTACAGTAAAAAGCATGTTCCTGTCAGCAGGGGATGCAAGCAGTGCCAGCAAGGATCTCTGAGCGTGGCTGAGGAAGGGGCTGCTCCTGCTCTGCTCTCTGGATGCAGCACTCGCCAGTGAGTGCTGAGCCTGCCCCAGAGCTGCAGCAGGATGTTGTGGCCGAATGCAAAGGCTGAACTGTGCTGACTGACGGCATCAGGGAGCTCCTGCTGGCACATCAGAGTCCTTTTCTAAGTGCACTGCCCTTCAACTTAAAGGCTGGGTTTGTGTTTAGTTTCTCTTTTATTTCTCGGCTGTTGGCTCTTTTGAAATCAGATTACTACAACTTCCAGCATTCACTTACTCGTGGCAAGCTTAAACTCTTGCTCCAGTGCTGTGTCCCAGCTTCCCTCAGGAACAGCATTTCTGCCTTGGAAGTTGTTCTGCCTTTCAGATTACCCCGGGTTTTTGGTTCACATCTGGGAACAGGCTCTGGGCTGCAGTGGCCACCCTTGTTCCTCTCCTAGTCCTGCTGCACGGTGTGTTTGAGGTGAGGTTTCATCAGGGTTTCACAGTATCATCTTTTGTTAACTGGGATTAATTTTCCTCATTTTACTGCTGTAAAACACAGGAGATCTCTCAGTCATCCTGTCAGGCTCTAGCAGAAGGAATGGTTTCAGTGACAGTTTGAGCATGAATTTCTGAACCTGGATGAGGTTGCTGCCCTTCTTAAGTTCTCTCCTGTCTTGCTTCCAGTTTTGTGTGCACACATTACCTGAAGTAGTTTTAAAAACGTTTTTATGCTCCAAGGTGGGTTCTCTGGGATCTTCTGATCTCTCCCATTCATTTAATTAAGCAGAGTAGTTGTGGATACTCCCCTCCTCTGATTATCCATACCTGGGAGAGAGCTGTATTTTATTCAAGAATAGAAAATGTCACTGCTGCGTGCTCTACTCCTGGACTGCTTTTTGCCTTTTAGGAAATCATGTGAAGCTGTGGTACTGACATTCCTTCCTGTGTCAGGTGGGGAATCCTTTTGCTTTCCAGCTACTCTCCTCTTCTTGCAGGATGCTCAGCTTCCACTTTTCTCACCCTTCCCAGCCAAACAGAAGGAAGAGCTGCAGCTGAAGGACAAGCCCACAGCAGATAGCAAAGCAACTGGTGGATGAAGAGTTTGTTAGGAGAGTCAATATGAGTAAATTCTTCTTAAAGAGTTTTAAATACCTCATGAACCCTAGAGCCAACAACTACAGAATATTTGGCCACAAAAGTAGCTGTGGGATTGCTTCTGTCTCTGCTGCAGCAGCCAGTGCTGTTCCCTTGGTTATACTAATCTAGCTCTCTGCCAGGCTGTGAATTGGACCAGCAAGTGGCTAGTGAAAAAGAAAATGAACCTAAACAAGCCCAAACCCTCCCCAAAAACCTGACAAAAAGCAGCCCTGGCCCCTTGTTTCCTCAGGCTTTTTTTGCAGCTTATTCAGCTCCTCCTGTGGAGCTGTCTGGGTAGGCAGAGGTTAAAGCAGTGATTTGCAGGGTGTGTTTTGAGGAGCATTTCCATTTTATCCCTGCAACAGGCAGAAGATGAGGGGCTGTTACAACAGCTTCAAGTTCCACCCTCCCAAGAAACGTTCCTCAGGTAAAAGCTCTGTGGTGGTGGTTGTACAGCCACATGGCCAGAGGCAAATGTGTTGCAATGGGTCCCTGCTGAGCTCACAGACCTGCCAGGGTGTACAGCCAGGAAGGAGTGACACAGGTGAACAAGGGCAGTGAATGTCAGAACAGGGACAGGCTTTAAAATCAGCCCTGTGACCTTGTCTGCTGCAGCATCTGCCCTGGGGAGGCAGAAGGAAAGCAATTAATGTCTGTTGGAGTTTTCATTTTCCATAAAGGAGCACAAAGGAAGATGTGACAGATATACACCCAAATTATAGAATTGTTTAGGTTGGAGAAGGCTTCTAAGATTGAGTCCAACCATTCCCCCTGCACTGGCAAGGCCACCACTGACTCCCGTCCCCAAGTGCCACATCCACAGGGCTTTTAAATCCTTCCAGGGACGGGGCCTCCACCCTTGCCCTGAGCAGCCTGTGCCAATGCCTGACCATCATTACAGCGAACAAATTTTCCCCAATATCCAATCTAAGCCTCCCCTGGAACAACTTGGGGCCATTTCCCCTTGTCCTGTCCCTGTTCCCTGGGAGCAGAGCCCGATCCCCCCCCGGCTGTCCCCTCCTATCAGGAGCCAGAAGTTCCCCCTGAGCCTCCTTTTCTCCAGGCTGAGCCCCTTCCCAGCTCCCTCAGCCACTCCTGGTGCTCCAGACCCTTCCTCAGCTCTGTTCTCTTCTGGAGAGTGTAAAATTGCCTGTGCACTGCCAGAGGTCTCTGCTTGGTGTGCTTGACTTAAGCCTCCCTTGCTGTGTTATTGCAGGGGGTTGGACTAGATGGCCTTTAAGGATCCCTTCCAGCCCAAACCATTCCATGATATTTTTGGTTTCTGTGTGTCTGAGAGCATAATACACTTGGAGCATGGTCAGATGTGCTGGTCATTTGATCTCCTGTCCTGGGTGTTGTCACTTTGCTTCCATGACACCTGATTGTATTTGTATGTTTATATTTCCCATAGCTTAACTTTGTAGTATTGTAGGGAAGATAAAACCAAAATTCCCTCTCTCCATTCAGATTTGTGTGAGGCAGAGAAGCTGATTCTGCTTTCCAGTTTCTACTCTGTGTACTTCCTCACTTGTTTTCAGCAGTGCAGAGTGACAGTGCTCCTGCCTTACCCCCTATTCATCTCTGCTATCTGTGTTCTGCAGCTGCTCAGTGCTGTGTATCAGAGCCATTAGTAGAGTTTACTTGTTGAATATCTGTATCTGGCTCTTTCTGTTAATTCCAGATTGTCATTTATTAATCCTGGCTTTACTAAAGGCCTCAACCTCTTTCACTGACAGGATGTATTCAAATGTGCTGTTCCCTCTTCTGTAGTACCAGTCATTACACTTGGCAAGAATGCCTCTAGTGATTTCAAATAAAATCCACCTGGGGACCAGATTAAAAATCCTGACAGCTCAGTGCAGACCCTTGAGCAGTGGTGTAGACTGGCAGCTGTTGCAAACAGAGAGCTGTTGCTCTCAGTGTGTTGCTAAGGATAGCAGAGTAGGAAAGTCACCAAAAAAGTAACTTCCAATTTCATGCAGTGCTTCTGTGCCAGCATCCAAGAACATGTGCTCTTTTCCAGGGTCAGATCTATCAGCTTCTTACTTCTGGATGTAAATTGTATTTCAGAATAGCTCCCTTGGCTGGTGAGGGTTAACAGCAGGGCTGTGAGAGCCCAGTGCCTTTAGCTTTTTGATAGCTGGTTCAGGCAGCTACCTGCCACACAAAGGTTAAAACCTTGTCCTTCCTTTTACTAAAGGCTCCATGTCATGCTTAGAGGTGATGTCTGAGGGTCTAATAATAAATACTACAAAGCACAAGTGTGTGCAAAGGCAGTAAATGAGTGAATAAATGGGAATACAAGGCTGCAGACAGCACTAACTCACAACTGAAGCTGAAGGTTTCAGACCCAAGCCACTGGTAAGTCACAGACACAGTGTCAATGATTCTGCCTTTGGAAGCTGAATCATAAACGAGTTGGTTTGGATTGTGTAATCCTGCAGGAAACATTAGGCCCAGGGTTGGACGGGCTGCCTGCATCTGCAGGAGGAAGTTAAGTTGTTCTCATCAGCCACAGAGTAGAAACTTGTTCATCAAACTGAGCTTGGTTATACTAACCAAGTATACTATACTTGGTGGGAGCTGCTCCCAGGGAAGTCTCCCAGCCTTTATTTAAGTAAGCATGGCAGCTCTCAAGCATGTTGGCAGGTTCACCTGTCCTTTCAGTGTGTTTAACAGAGAATCAAAGTCAGAAACACTGGGAGGGGGTAACTTTGCTTCCTGGACCTCTGTGGTTTGAGAGGCTGCGCGTTATCTGCCTGCAAGCCAAGCGACTCTGCTGGGCAGCTTTTATTTCAAAACAAATAACTAGCTAGGTCATTTCCTCACTCGTTAGTTTATATGCTTTTCCTACACTGATGGGTGAAAAAATTCAACCTTAATATTCTTTTCTTCTAGTCTGTGTGAATTTGGTATTTTTATAAAGGACAACAATGGTGTAAGCTCGTAAATTTTTCCAGCCTGTTCTGTTTTGCTGTGCTGAGGTGCTAAGCATTGCTGTGTCAAAACACACAATGCCTTAAGCAAACAAGGCTGTTTGATCAGCAGCACTGCCCTTTGCTAGGAGCTGGGGGTGTGCTGTGTTTTCCTGGAATCGAGGTGCTGCTGGCTCATCCGTGAGGACATGGATGCAGCACTGTAATCTATTAACAGCTGAAACCTCAGCACTGTTGTGCTCCAGCCATGGCTTGTTTCTTGTAAACCAGGAGGTGGGAAATATAGGGTTGCTCAGAATGAGATTTTTTGGGGCTCCTGCAGCCTCTGCCCCCACATAAGGGAAGCCTACCATGCTGGATTACACACTAAATGCAGTGAAATTTCTGGGAACTTGGACTTTCCTGGATCATCTCCTTTGCCTGTTAATGCTCAAGTAATGCTAAGCTTGGTTGGGATTTGTCAGGAATTTATTAAATATTGTAACCTCTTGGATCTGAACTGTTGTGTGCTTTTGATCTTTCACGTTGCTCTTCCCAAGTGTTTTGTCTTTGATTTTTCCTTTGTTTCAGCTTCAGAAAGAAGTGTGGATGAGCACCTTCTGTGACATGGGACATTGAAATGGTTATTGAAATCCTGATACATTTTAATGAGCATCTCCATAATGCTGCTTTCCCTCATATTAATAAACCTCCTGGCAGAGGACAACTTCTAGAACCTAATCTTGGCTTCATCTGTCTGCAGTAGCTGATCTGTTATGAATAGGCTCCAGTGTCACTACAACACGGAGGGTATCTTACAGAAAATAAACAAATCTGTGCAAATCACAGCCAGAATGAGCTGAACAGCAATAATGCTCTTCCTTTATCTTTGCTTCTATGAAATGTCCCTTGAATCACACGTCTGGTTCACCTCCCTTCTGGTAGCTGAGGAATTAATCTTTGCTTCTGAAGCAAATGTTCCTGTCTGAAGTTGAGTGTCTGTTTCTAGCTTTTTGGTGATGAAATCTGAAACAGTAGCCAGAAACTTGTAAATCCTTTTGTGTCTAAGGTTTCTCCTGGTTCCTGCTAGGAAGGTGTGTTATGACAAATGTTCATTTCTCAGCATCTTTTGAACTTCATTGCCTATTTAAACAGTCATGTGGCATCTCAGGCTGCTCCTCTTTCCAGAGCTCTTCAAGACTTCTTGAGGCAAATTACATACCCAGAGCCTCCCCTTTCTTACCAGCCTGAAGTCATTAACTTTCTGCAGCAGTACAAGCCCTTTACATTAATGTTTTAAAGCCTGGCTCTTTGTATGCATAATAAATTCTTGGTGCCTTTTTAATACTCAAAGGCTGCAATAATTTTTTTGTTGCTTGTCTGGAATGTTTTCCCTAACTACAGTTACCTGTAATGTCATCACATGAATAAATAAAAAACAAAGTCAAGTTTGACTCTACATTTTACTGCTTACCCAGCAGGACCTGCAAGGTTTTTACAGCAGTTTCCTTCCAGATTTCATCCTGACCCTGCAGTCTGCTGGTTTCCCTGCCACACATTCAGCTGTTAACTCATGTCTCCTGCTGCCAGTTACATCTGTCCTCAGCTGGGGAGGAGCTCAGAGAAAGAATCAGAAATATCTGCCAGCATTCCCCAGGTGGTTCTGCCTTACAGACCAGTTAGCTTTGATTGGCTCATGGTGCTGCTCTTCCAGAGCATCCTCCTGGTTCATGCAGCTCCCTGCCACTGCTCTGGGTGTAACTCTGTTTTCCTGGAGGTGTCTGAGCTCAGCCACTGCTTTACTTTGTTCCAGCTGGTGGGTGCTGGTGAGGTGTGACTTGTCCCTTAGGATGTCATCCTGCCTTGGCCTGAGCCCATCCCTGCCCTGCCTGTGGCAACTTGTGGCACTTGAGGGTCACGGTGGAGAGCAAAGGACAGTGGGGGCAGCCCGGGCCTGTGGAATGGGTGTCAGGAGAACCTTGTCTCTGCCAGGATGGATGAGCTCAAGCAGCAGTGTCAGGGAGTTCCTGAGGCCGCCTTCATCCCGCTGGCACTGAGCAACCCGCACTTAAATCGGAGCTGTGAGGCAACTTGACGCCACGGGGAAGCGCTTTACCTCCTGGTGAGAGCAACCTGCATCACTTCACTCCCAGGCAGAGAGAAAAAGGCAGCTCTGAAGTGCTGTGAAGCTGCTGCAGTGCTGCCATCCTTCATCCCCTTCACCTCCCGAGCCCAGTCTGGGTGGGCTCTGCCTTCTCTGATTGCCAGAGGTGGTTTTGCTTTCCTGTGTCACATTAAAGCCATGCAAATAGTTTCTATAGCAACAGGTGTCTTTGCTTGGCTCTGACGCAAAATCCTGAAAGGTCTTTCTCATTCTGTCTTCATCCAGTTCTGATTTTTCATTTTATCAACTCTTTTTGAAGATAAAGGGCAAATTAATTCTGCTCTGTTTCAGGAGTCAACTTGTAGCACAGGTGACTGTTTAGTTTCAACAGCCCACTGAAGTTTTTGCACAGGGAACTGAACTTTTGGCTGAAGGAAAAATCAGCTGGAATCGTTTAGAGAGCACCCTGTCTGTACAAACCATGAAATCAAACTAGTGGAGCAGGTAGCATGGCCTAGTAGGTAGAGTGAAAGAATGGGAAAAGGGGCAAAAATTTGTCCCTAGCTTTGCTTCTGACCTGGTTAGTCTGAGGCTGTTTCCCCTTCTGTCCTTTCAGCTCTGTTAAATTCTCCAGAACACATGCTGCAGCACACAGGCTGAGCTTGTCAGAACCCTGTTTGATGCTATTGCAAGTGGAAAAACTAGGAAAAAAATTTAAAAAACCCCTCTAAAAACCTTAAAAAAGACCCCTAAAAAATTTAGATAAGATGGTGTTGCCTCCCTGCACAAGGTGTTTTGAGTCTCTGCCAGAGAAGTGTCCCCTGTGTAATCACAGCAAACAACTGCTGCAGTGGGTGGGACACGGGTAGAGGCAGCTGTGAAAAGATGCTCTGCTCACTCTGCTTTTGTCAACGTGGGGCTTGGGCTCCAACGGGAGGGGTGTAGGGATGGGAAGGCTTCAAGCTGTGCTGATTTTCAGGAAGAGAGACTTGGGAAATGTGAGCAGGAGGGATTGGAGCAGAGTAGGGGTGAATGGCCACTCAAGACTGTGGCCATTTACTCAGGTGGTGGCCTTCAGCCTCACACCTTGTTTTACCTTTGTGTCCTTGTATCACCTAGCTGGCACTTGTGGAGGAGTTTTTGGAGGGCCTAACACTGAGCTGGTTTCTTCTTTTGTGGGGCCTTCTTCTCAAGGAGTAGCTGGTGCTGATAAAATCAGCACATCTTGCTGCAGGCACAGCTGCAGGTGTTGTCTGTGACCTGGCTGCAACTTGCTGCTAATATTAAATAAATAAAAGGGGCAAAAATGGCAAGACCACTATAACTAAGAAACATGGAGCACCTCACAGCTCTGTGGCTGCATTCTTGACGTGTAGATCTGTTTTCTTACCTCTAAAACTCCCCTGGTTGTGCGGGGACGCTGCCCACACTGCTGAGACTGGGCTGTGGCATGAAGGGATGTGCAAGAGGGGTGGATGCCCTTTGTGTTCCTGTTTGATTGCTTTGGCCATGAGAAGGATGCAGGATGCCTTTTGCTCCTGGAGCTGCCTGTGTGGTGCTTCTGAAGTCACTTTAACTTTGGCTGAGCTGTCTGCATGATACAACACAGCTGTGAGAGAAAGGTTGGCAGGATCTTCTAATATATATTTTGTATGTTAATTAGTGTGTGTATGCATCTATATGCACAAAGATATGAGGCTTCTTGGGTGGAGTACCTTCTGTTGTAGCTCTGGCCCTGCTCTGTGTCACACATTGCCACGACTCTTAATGAGAATTTGGCCATTTCTGGCTGTTCTGAACAATCTGCTTTGCGAGCGCGCTGACGTAAATCCATATCTGACATCAGGCTCTGATATGCTCCTGGCAAGGCTGGTGTGAGCCGACCTGGGGGTCTAATAACAGCAGCAGTCACTCTGGAGATGCTGCGTGGATCTGTTTGGATTTTGTTTTAATAACTCTGGCCACAGCAGCGGGTTTTGTGAAACCACTGTTTGCCTTTCTGCTGTGGAAATGGTAGGGCTGGAGAGTGCTGCAGGAGGGAGCTCAGAACCCAGACAGCTGCTCTGCCTCCCCTTCCCTCTCCCGTGAGCCTGTTCAGATCCTCTGTTTGGATTCTCCCTTTGCCTGGCTGAATTCATAATTACACAACTGCACGATGCTGTCCATGCAACCAAAACCCTCCCCAGCAGTGCTTGGTGTAAACCAGACCCAGAAATTTGAAGAACACAAACATGTGCCTTCACAGAACTGTTCCCTGGCCTTTTTCATGCCCCCTACTCCTGCCCTCTGACCCGATCCAAACCCTTGTGGGAATCATCCTGGCTGCCTTGCAGGTTGCCAGCCCTTCTCAGGAAAGAGCCCGCGTCGCAGGCGGAACGCCTTGCGCAGTTTCCAGGGTTACCTGCGCAGTGCTGATAGCAGGCAGGAAATTAAAATGCTCCCTGATGATGATGATCCCTTATCGACAGCAGATGGTGGCCATCAGCTGGACGTGCGTGTCAGGGGAAGGCACCAAGGCAAGCGGAGCAGACACCACCGCTGGATTTGTGTCACCACCACTGTTAGATTTGTGCCACCACCCCTGTTGGATTTGTGCCACCACCCCTGCAGGTGCTCCGTGGTGCATGCAGGGCAGTCCCTGAGTGCCCTGGTCTGGCTGTGGTGTGTGGGTCTCTGCTTTCCTGGAAGTAACTCCAAGGAGCCAGTGTGGCTTCCAGCTGAACTTGTTTGAGGAGTTCCTTGCCCTTGTTATCAGCCCATCTGTACAGCTGGTTCTCTCCTGCAAGTTTCTCCCTCATACACAAATTTTCTTTCTTATTCTTCAAAAGACCTGGTTTCTTGACTTGGGACTATTCTGCTTTTAAGCTCTCTGAGGGTGATCCAGGTGCCTGCAATCTTTGTGGAGTCTGAGGTGCTGTAACCTGCACCAGGATAGTTTGAGGATTTGTCAAGGGGCTGCTGAAAGTGGAAAATCAGCTGAGGATCCGTTCTGCTGAGCTCTGAGATTAGACAACTGTCATATTATATGTTCCTTTTCTTACTGGGCTGTCTCTTCTCCCTGCTGTCTCTGTGGGGGTTTCTGCACCTCACTTTTCTGCTAACTCTGAGGTGTAGAATTAGGCTGGAGTGTGGATGTGCCTGCTTGTTGCAGATCAGGACAGCAAATCTCTCCCCAGATGTGTCTCTGACTTGTGTGTGTACCTAAACAGCTACTGCCTGGTGTGCTACAGGACGAAATTTGCATGCAAAGCCTTCTTGGAGATAATAATGCTGGTGTTAAAGTGTTTGGAGGAACCACTGTGATAGCTTAGGTTTTCCCTGACCTCGGGCTGGCTTTGCTTGTGGAAGCACCAATGGATGCCCACGGTGCTCTCTTTGTCAGCTGTAGGCTTAATTGCCCTTAAGACGTCAGTAATTCTGCGAAGACCAGACCTGTTCTAACCCATGCCCAATCTATTAATTAAATAAACCACTCCAGGCTGACTTCTGGTGCAGCACGTAGGCAGTGTGGCACTGTCGGGATCGTACGCAAAGCAAAACGTGCTTGTGACGTTACTCCTTACTTCCCTCCCAGACCTTAACCCTAAAATCTACTGCCCTGAGAGACTTCTGCCCTTGCTACAAGCTTTCCCAGGCACTGGCTGGAAGAGCCTGCCGTGCTGTTTGCGTTTATTTTTAATGCAAATGTTTAATTTCAGATGTCCTGAACGACGCCATCTTTGACGAAGACCATGATGAGATGGTAATTGTGAAGGACATAGACATGTTCTCATTGTGTGAGCATCACCTCGTTCCATTTGTTGGAAAGGTAACTCTCCCTCACAGAACAAATGTGGGAATGCACAATTAGAGACCTTAAGTACATGTGAAAGACTTTGTAGCTGTAGCTACAAAGCTTTTTAAGGCTGTAAGTACTTGCTGCTTATGGCTACAGTTCTAGAAGTTTAATCTTCAGAATACAAATAAGGAAGGCCTCCTTAATGTGAGGTTTTATTTGAATTTCAGCTCCTGAAATATAATGCTCAACCTTTCCTAGTCTAAGTAATCTAATGGTTTCTGACATTTCATATCAAAGCTCTTCTCCATGAAGCAGCAGCAAGCCTTGAGGGCAGACATCTCGATATTAAACCAGCTCAACCTGCACACTGGCTCTGTCATGGATTTAGCTCTTGGCTCAGAGCTATCCAGTGCACATTCATCTCTGAAACCCCCTGTGAGTGGAACAAACTCATTAGCAGCCCTGCCTTAATTATATGAGCCAAGTCAGGGAGAGTATGGCCAAAACTGGCTATGCTTAACTGGGGAGACCCGTGAAAAGGGCTGGTGCTTCAGAGGGTGCTGGAATTGTGATGCCAACAACTTTAAGAAAATAAAATTTCTCCAGTTAACCACTGCAGAGGTGATGAAGCGTTCTGAGTGGGAACTGCACATCTCAGCCTCTTCACTCCCTTATCAGCACAGGATGGAGCTTAGCCTGATCCATCTGTTACCACAAAATGCTCCCAGGTCCAAGAACAGCACGTGCTTGTATTGTCTATAAAATTCAATCAGTGCTAGATATGTTCCAAGCAAATTGTCTCCCAAAAATAAAACACATGAACAGAAACCAGCTGTTTATTTAGCTGAGCCAATTCAGGTTTGCCTGCTTTCTCTTCTTGCTGTTAGTGTTTTATACTGGAGAACAGGATAACCTCTTTTTCTGTGCAAGCTTTCTCTTGTGCCTGTTACTCTTGGTTGTGTGCACTGTGTATATTCTCCCAGTTACTCCTGTGGCAATGTGTGCATTTTTTTTAACATCCATCTGTTTAGTCTGTGTGGTTTGGAGAAATCTCCTCACAAACACCAACTCAGTCCTACTAAATGACTTCGTATGGCTCTAAATATTCAGAGTAACCATAGTCCAGCTGGGTGCACCAAACAGGCTGCAAACACTGACCTGTAGGTCTTGCGTTTGCAGTTCTATCTTAAAGGAAATCAAGAAATCTACAAAAATATGGGGAACAGGATTCAAAGCTTATTTCTAAGTTGTGTCTCTCACTTTGTCTGAAATGTTTCATGTCTTTTCAGGTGTCAGTGGGTTGATTGCCTAACAGAAGGGGTAGGAATGAGCAAGTTAGCCAGGTAATCAGGTGCACTGTGGTACCTCTACTGCAGGTACAGCAGCACAGGATTCTGAGATGGGGCCTCCAGGCAAAGCCAGAATCCCCCACTGACACTCCCCTGCTGTATCTTGGCTAATTTTTCAAGTCTCTGGTACAGTGGCAGAAGTACTGGTTCATTATCTGTTATAAATGTAAACCCACTGGAATTCAGTAGCCTGCGTGGCTTTCTAAAAACAAGGAGCTAAATGTTCTTCCCTTCATATCTGAGCACTTTTCTGATAAACTTCTTCCAATTTAATTCAAGTACATGTTCAGCAAATCCATATTTGAGCAGGATGGAAGCTGAGTTAATCGTCAATGATCTATGATACTAAAACAAGAAAAAAAAAAATCAAATCAGGAAGTGCAGCCTGATTTTTGGTGGCAAAGTGCTTCTTGCCATCAGAACTTTCACTGGAAGTAAAGCACAGTCCCTCTTCCTTCTGCTCCCTAAGTCCATTTAAGGTCTTCAAAGAAAAGCATGTTTATTTTAGACAAATAGTGCTATGCTGAGTAATGGACTGCCTTTGTACCCAAATGCAGCAGTGTTCTGTAGCATTCCTGAGACTTGGAACATAAGCCTTCACTCTTGAAGAGCTGTGACTTTTCTCCCCCCTCAGAAAAACTCACCTATTCTTCACCAGGACCTCATGAGGCATTCACAGTCTCAGCTCCACAACTCCCCAGGCTTGCATGGTGCCATGTTCCTCCCACATGGACTTCTGGGCTGTCCCAGGGTTAATTCTGGGGCAAATGCACATCTCATTGTCTGTGCATGAGTTTCATATGCCCTTGGAAGGGTGGTTTTGCTGCTGTTAATGGTTGTTCTCCCCTGCCTAGGTACACATTGGTTATCTCCCCAACAAACAAGTGCTTGGCCTCAGCAAGCTTGCTAGGTAAGTGTTTTAATGAAAGTGATGCTAATTTGTAAAAAGGATTCCAGGCCATGCTAGCTGTGCTAATCTTTTTAATCTCCTCTCCCTCTAAAGCTCAGCCCACTTTGTGTCCTGGATTTGGATTTAGACCAATCCTCAGCATTGTTTTTGGGTTTTGTTGGTGCTGTTGTTTTTTTTTGTTTGTTTTGTTTTTTTGTTTTGTTTTGGTTTTTTGTGGAGAGGACAGATAAGTCTTGGAACTGTGTGTTAATTCTCACCAGTGGCTGCAGTAGAGCCCTAATGCTTTTGTAGGTTCCCCCAGAGCACTGGGGTCTGCAGGGAGCTCTGAGGCAAAGAACAAGAGAATTTGGGAATTTGGTTATGTTCTAAGGCAGGCCGCAAAAACCTGTGAGAATTTCCAGCTCTTTACTACTTGGTTGTAGATTGACTAATAAGAACAAAAATCTGAAAACTTCCAAACTGTAAATGAAGATATTTTATGGATATAAATCGAATCTAAAGCTTTCTAAAGCTTAGCTGACTCTTCAGAAAAATTTGGCATTTCTTTCTTTTACTGAAGACGTGCTGAGAGCGCTGTGGGGTAGATTTTATAGATAAAGTTCAGGCTAAGAAATAAAGCAATTGTGATACACTTGAGAAATCCATTTATTATGTAAAACAGCTTTTTTCCTCAGCAAGTGCCCTTGGGTCAGTTGTTTCACTGACTCTTGTTATTAAGTGACACTTTCTTGTGCTGCTGAGGAAGAGGATGGTAGAACCCTTCAATAACCAGATTACTTGGGATCAGAGTGAGAGGGTCCCTTTTTGAGAAACAAATCTAAAAATTTGTCTGAGGTTCAGAAAGACCACATAGGTTTTGCTTTCCCTGATGGGTCTGTTAATCCTACTGTAGCTCCAGTAACACTAATGAGAAATTAGCCCTGCAAATCTTCCTGCCTGCTGGGTTTTCTTAGCAGGTAACAAGCATGTAGGATATGACAACAAAATGCCCTGAAGTGAGCCAGATCTGTTGTGTGCTCTACTTGCACAACAGGAATTTGGGTTTGGAAGTGGAAGGATCCTTGGAGGTCACATCTCTGCTGTGTAACCTCGTATCACATGGAGGCATCTCCAGTGCCTTTAGGAGGCCTCTGCTCTGATTAAAAGGCTGGAAAGAGGTTGTTCAACGTGTAAATTTTGTCCTGCATGTTTTTTTGTGACTGTACAGAGCTGCTGAAATTGTTGGCTGGGGTTCTGAGCTGTCAGAACTGCAGCTGCTGGGCAAGAGGCTTCATCTCCTGTTAGCTGCTCGTGCTTGAGGGTGTGCGTAGCATCCCATGGCTTGTGTTGAGTTTTGGGTGGGTCTTTGAGTGATGCAGGGCTGTTGTTGTTTTTGGGAGTTGGATTTCTGAAGAGAATCCACCCTTCCTGAAGAGACTGTCCTTAGCATGTGGTTTCATTTCTGCAGGGCTCCAATGCAGGATTAAGGATAACATTTGAAATGTGCATCCACTGGTTTGTACTTGCTCTGGTCTCTATCTCTCTCTTGACTGCAGTTGTAAAAAGGAGCTCAAAACGCTTTTCAGTGATGTTTTTCTTTTTTATTAATGCAAGTGGCAACATGGTGTTAGAAAGATATAATTTTCCTACTATTTGTCCTCAGAATGGAAACCTGCACATCAATACGTGCAAGGCTTCCTGCACTGTGCTCAAAGGTTAATCTTGCCTCTTTTTAGAGTGAGGGTAAAACTCCCATATACTGCAATAATGAAAAGATTAGGTTCTTGTATAACAAAATGTTCTCACTTTTGAGTGCTTGCCATGAAGAGGATGGGGGGCCAAATCGTGCCTCCCTTCCGTGCCCTATATAATGCAACCAGTGTTCAAGCAAAGATTTGTGAGGCTGTTGGTGCTCTAGGCCTAATCTTTCATAATAGGATTAGTCTAATGTGGTGAGTTTCTGTAGTTGTGGATGACCTGTATTCAGTAAACAAACATCTTTCTCTGGGTTTTAAGCTCAGGCTTGAAGATGCTCTTTTAAATAACTGTTTTTACATAAAAACCGTGTTAGGACTTCTTCTATGCAATATCTGAGCATCTTTCCTACCCATATAGTTAACCTAAATATTCTGTTGCTTTGTTTTATGCTGTAACACAACCATTTCATTGCTGGAGGGGAGTTTGTGCATTTAATTATCTCTCCAAAACAGCAGGAGAGTCTCATTGTCAGGGATGATTCTTGTAAGTGATGCTTCAGGCTGCCAGCCAGTGTCTGGCTTTTGTCTGGTGTGACCAGACAGGTATCAAAGCTCGCTACAGCAGCTCCTTTTTTGTGGCCACTTGAAGTGTAATTAAGCATTTGAGGTTGGCATGAACAACCCCTGGAGTTACAGAGCAATTATATGGATTTTCTTAAATGTATGGATCCTAGAACTGTCATTAAGTGTCACTCCACTGCCCACCAATGGCTTAAGTTTGAAGTCGTATTGCAGGGGCCTGTTAAGGTGATCCCTGCACTGAAATATGAAGGATGGGGTGAAATATGGCTGGAGAGATTCTGTTTTAAATAAGACCAATTCTGTCTCATTGTTCTCAGCTGAATTTGTGGTTAAATGCAAGAATCCAAAACATTTCTTGCTCAATTTCGGCACTTTGGGAATCCATCATCTGAACTGCCCTTAAGGCAGATTTGGTCTTGTCTGAAGCAGAGGGAAATGTTCAGGAATTAGGGTTCAGGGAGTCTTTGGACATGAACTCCCCCACAGCCATGCAATGCAGGTGGGTGGGGATACAAGGAATTCCAGACCAACAGAAGGAGACCAGAAGTGACTGGTTTGCTCTAAAATAGTCCCTGGTGCTGCAGGTGGGGGAAACCTGTCACTCCACACAGTGATGTGCCGAGGGAAGTCCATGAGGAATACCTGGGCAGCAGCTTGGCCATGGGTTTCCAGGAAGGACACAGATCAGTAGAGGGGCCTCTTTTGATAGCATCAAATTAATTGTGAAGATCAGTGGCCAGCTGGAAATAACTATAATATTGTCTTTTTCCCCTCTCCTTTAGGATCGTGGAAATTTACAGCAGGAGATTACAAGGTAAACATGAAATTTAATGTTTGTTGTGTACACTCCTCTCCTAGTCAGTGCAGGGTGCTGGTAAATGGGGATGGACTGTGTGTAGATGTGGAGTTTAAGAGGGGAGAAAAACACTTCTTGAAGAGGTTGTGTTATTGTACTCAGTCCCTGCATTCCCAGTGAAGGGTAACTCCTGCCTAGGAAAGTAAATGGAGGCTGGAACTGAGTCCAAGGATAAATGTGCTACCAGGTAGAGGTGCCAGGAATAACCAAACCAGTTGGATGCTGCTGAGGATGGACTCTCCTGCAGAGATTTGGAGAGATGCCTCCTGCCCCTGAGAAGGAGAGGAAGCTGCAGAGTCCAAAGCCTTGGATTGGGATGAACCTGCTGCCTTTGTCCTGTGGTTAAATTTGTCCTGTGGTTGAATTTGTCCTGGTCCTTGCAAGAGAAGTCTCAGTGACCACCAGGCTGGTGAATAGAGGGTGCTAGAGCTGCAGGAAGTAAAGCTTTGCAGGACAAAGCTCATTTTTTATCTCCATTTCCTTTCCTTAAGAAGAGAAATTTGGTGTGTGGAATAAATGGTTCAGCAGTAACGTTGGGAACAAACACATTAAAAACTGAAACAGAACAGAGGCAGGAAAATCTTACTGCAAAATAGGAAATGGAGGAGCTGTTACAACAAATTGTGGTTGGAGAGGTGGAATGCAAAATGGCTCAAAATATGAACAAGAAAATAGAAGGTTTGTTCCAGGGTACAAATGGGAGGTAGGATGGATGGGGCTTGGAGCAACCTGATCTGGTGGAAGGTATCCTTGCCCATGGTGGGGGGTTTGGAATGGGATAAGCTTTAATGTCCCTTCCAACCCAAACCATTCTGGGATTCTGGGAGTCTGAATTCCCTGTTGTTCCCTCAGTCCAGGAACGCCTTACCAAACAAATTGCAATCGCCATCACAGAAGCCTTACAGCCCGCCGGGGTCGGCGTCGTCGTGGAAGCTACGTGAGTGATCCCGGGGGTTCC
The DNA here is from genome assembly GCA_013390105.1 of Tichodroma muraria. Taxonomy (NCBI): domain Eukaryota; kingdom Metazoa; phylum Chordata; class Aves; order Passeriformes; family Sittidae; genus Tichodroma; species Tichodroma muraria. Next base: position 103,423 of record WAAG01037757.1, on the reverse strand, counting down.
AGGGCTGGGATCCCTGCTCTGTGGGATCCCAGGTGTTCCATGGCTGGGATCCTTGCTCTGTGTCATCCCAGGTGTTCCAGGGGTGGGATCCCAGGTGTTCCAGGGGTGGGATCCCTGCTCTGTGGGATCCCAGGTGTTCCAGGGGTGAGATCCCTGCTCTGCATGATCCTAGGTGTCCCAGGGGTGTGATCCCAGGTGTTCCAGGAATGTGATCCCAGGTGTTCCAGGGGTGGGATCCTTGCTCTGCATGATCCCAGGTGTTCCAGGGGTGGGATCTCAGGTGTCACAGGGGTGTGATCCCAAGTGTTCCAGGGGTGGGATCCCTGCTGTGTGTGATCCCAAGTGTTCCAGGAGTGTGATACCAGGTGTTCCAGGGGTGAGATCTCAGGTGTCACAGGGGTGGGATCCCTGCTCTGTGTCATCCCAGGTGCTCCAGGGGTGGGATCCCTGCTCTGTGTGATCCCAAGTGTTCCATGGGTGGGATCCCAGGTGTTCCAGGGGTGGGATCATGGCTCCGTGGGATCCCTGTGCTGCAGGGCTGGTGCATGTTGCCCCTTTGGCTGTGGTGGCTGTGTGCTATGTTTGGTTATCAGGCAGAGAGATTAGTAATAATAACAACAACAACAACAGTAACAACCCTATTAATAATAAAAAATTACTAGCAGTAATAAAAATATTAATAATCCTGATGTGCTGGAGCCATCTAAAGTGGGCGCTGCCTGATCCTCTGTGGGGATGTGGCAGTGAGGAGCTGTCCCTTGTCACCAGTGCATGCTCTGCCCTCCTCCTGCCTCCTCCAGCAGTGCAGAGCTTGGGACTAGCAGCAGGCATGTCCCTGTGGTCAGAGTGGGAAGGTGGGGTTTTCCTGGGATCAGAGGAGAGAAGGCAGTGCTCACTGACTGAGAATGTGACTCTTCCACAGCTGAGGTGCTGCAGTTGCCCTTTCTGGTTATGGAGTTTTTGTTACTTTCCCAGAACTGAGTGTGACCGTGTAAGAAACGTCTCTCCCTGTGGGATTTCTCCTTCCCCGGGAGTGTTCCCGATGTATTGACTCCCCTCTCGTTTCTCCTAGGCATATGTGCATGGTAATGCGTGGGGTACAGAAAATGAACAGTAAAACAGTAACCAGCACAATGCTGGGGGTATTCCGGGAGGATCCAAAGACCCGTGAAGAATTCCTGACGCTCATCAGGAGCTGAAACTGTGTTACCCTCTGGATGCACTCTGGATCGTTCTGTCCCGTGTCACTGTCTGTCCTTGTTCCCACGTCCCAATTCCAAACTAAATCGTCGTGAATTGTTGTCATAGTCTTTGTGCAGTGAAAGGCTTCTGGTGGCAAATGGAAAAGGTGGGGCTGAGGGAGGCTCCTCCTGGATTTCTACTGATGCTGATGTCACAGAGTTACAAGCCACAAATAGGAGTGTGGGTGGAAATGTTTTTCCATCCGCAATGCAAAATATCCAACTGTCAGGAGAGAAGTGGGGCTTAGGAATGAAATGGATATTTATGAAATAGTTGTGTTTATTAGAATAAACGTGGAGCAGCACCGGAAACACCTGAAAGGATGTGGATCTTTGTAGGATTGGGATTGTCCTGAATTATTGGACTATGTTTTATTGCAAGTCCTGCAGTGGCTGTTTCAGTACCTGGATATGTGTGTTATACCTCTGAGTTGTTACCTCTGGTATGTTTTATATTCTTGCTAGTATTAACTTTCCTTTTTTGTGTATTTTTGTTTGTTTGTTTGAGAAATGTGTAAACTCCATTTTTCCTGTCCTCTTAACAGGCAGGGAATGAACTTCTGAATTATTTGGGGCACAGCCCTGTCTCAGTACAAGGGGGTTTATGCACCTTTTTCTCTGTGCCTCAGAATGTCTGACCACTTGAACTGTCAGTTCCTTACTGTTTTTAAGGAAACTTCAACAGAGGAGAGGAAAAATCCCTGCAGAGTCTGTCTGCAGAGTACTGAGGTATCCAAAGAGGTTTTTAATGATACTTGTATCTTGAGCTTTCCCTCTTGGATTTCCGCGGATTAGCCTGAGAAGCTAAAATTAGTCTGATAATGTGACAATGAAGATTTGCAAGCATTCCAAGGTTTCCATTCCCAATGTTGGACCAAAGGTGAGCATGAAATCCCGAGCAGAGCACATGGTACCTCCCCTCCCTGCCGACAGGTTGGGTTATTTCAGGGCAGAGTAACCTGGAACGACAGCAGCTCGTTTCATAAGAGCAGCTGAGAGAAGCATTTCCAGGACCGCCAGAATGAATCAAACCACATTTTTTTCTTTCCTCTGTGTATGTGGCAACCTCTGTAAGTGGCAGAATTGGTACAAAAAGTTTCAGTCCAGCTGGACTTGGCTGAACTTCTGCTTTGTTACCATTTTAATGGGTGTTTTGTAACTCTTAATTGGGAAAAGATGAGGCGCAAATGCAAACCACCCTCCTCACACCGAGCTTGCAAAACAAATGTCAGCCAGGGGGTTGGATGCCCACAGGTTCCCAGGGCTCTCTCTGCTTTGCTGGACATCAATCCAAGATGTCCTGTACACGAACCTCAAGGGCAGCTCCTGCTCTGGCCACTCCACCTCACCAACATTCCTCCCTCTTGCTCCAGCCCCTGTTGGAAACAAAATGAAAATCGCGTCTGGTCAGATTGGGCCTAAAGAACTTTTCCAAGGAGAACAAGCTCATGTGTTTAATTACACTAATTTTAGTTTGAGGACCTTCACAGCATTATTGGAAAAATCTTTTATGACATCCTCTGTCCTGGATTCTGTAGGATTAGGTGCTGTAACAGTGTTTGTCACTGGTGTAAACAAGCTGTGCTGTACATTGCTAAACCACACCAACTCCATGGCATTTTGTTTTCCTGAAGTCGCCAGTTTTCAGTTCAGTACGTTACAAATATCCAGCTGAAAAGCCTTAAATCTTCCTTGCCTGAAGTTGGCAGTAAACCTCTCATTTTAGCTCGACTGGAAGGAGATTTTGAGGACCAAAGGGGCAGTACACCAGTACACTTACTTCTCTTTTCTTGCTTTAGTTTGGAAATTAAATCTCTGTAAAACACTGTCTTGCTCCCGAGGCACCAAAAAAAGTTGCATTTTAACTCACTTATCTCTATTCAGGATAAAGTTCACATGGCACCACCACTGTTTTTTATTTCCATGTGACCTGTAGCCCTTAAAACATACCTCTCTCTACTTGTGGCCTTGGATTTTGTTCCCATTTTTTGTTGTTGTAAGCCTCAGTGCATTTTTTGGAGCATCAGCATTGTTCAAATACACGAGCTTTAACTACACCCCATGTGTAAATATGTATAGGATGTACAGCCCTTGTTGTACTGCTCACCAGTCCATTGTCTCTGAAACACAAATTTTAAAAACCACAAAAAAAAAATTAAAGCACAGTGTTGTCCTTTGGAGTGGGAGCATCCTTGGGGCACCTGGAGGTGATGGCACTGCACAAGGAAAGGGCAAGAGCTCCCTCCCCTCAGGTGGAGATGGTTTCTCCACTCATGGATGACCTGTTGGGCTGCTCCTCTGGGGTGGGTGGTGCTGTTATCCACAGGTCAGTCCCCAGCTGGTGGCTGGGAAGCAAAAAAACCTCCAGGATTTGTTGCCACCTTCTTCTTACTGCTCCTTGGAGCCAGAGGAATCAAGAGCAAATTGGAGCAGGGGTGGTGGGTGGCAGTGGCTGCTCCTGGCATTGAGCTTGGGGGCTTTCACAGTCCTCTTGTACCCTTCTTGAGCTGTCCTGGAGGCCTCACGTTGGCTTGAGGAAATACCTGGTTCCTGGCCAGATGCTCAAGTTACCTGAAGGAATAAATCCCATCAGCAGCTGCGACAAGAGACCTCGAAGGTGAAGTCAGGGTTGGGTTGGGTTGGGTTGGGTTGCCCCATTGGGGGCAGGGTGGGTAGGCTGGCTTAAAGACAATTCCTACTGTTCTCCAGCCTCCCAGGAAGCAGATATTGCTGGGATTCAGGGGGGAAAAAAAAAAAAAAATAAAATGCATGGACCCCAGACTCCTGAGGAGCAGGGCATCCCAAATGCAGAGGGAAGGGGGACCACAGGGTCTGTGTCCACTGTGGTGGTGAGGAAGGGAGAAGGGATGATGAATGAAGCCTCCTCCAGCCCTTGGAATCTCTTTTATCCAAGTGGTCTGAACTATTTGGAAATAACACTCCTGGGAAGCCCCAGCAGCATTGGCAAGACCCATCCCTGTGGTGAGGCTGAGTTTGTGTCTCTCTCACAGCTGTGCATTAAAGCTGGTGCTTGTGGTGGGAAATGTGTTTGGGAAAACAGGCACTTCTGCAAGAAATTATCTATTCCCTGCTTTCTTTTTCTTTTTCCTTTTTCTTTTTCCTTTTTTTTTCTTTTTTCTTTTTTTCTTTTTCTAAGGTGTGGGATTAAGAAGGAGCCTCACTGGTTTTGCAATCATGGGAAAATCTGTTTCACTGGGGTGAAAAAATATTTGCCTTCAAAGGTTTCAAAAAAAACCAAACCAACCCCCAAACCTGAAGCAAAAAACTAAAACAGAGGAACCAAAACTTGTTAAATAAGGGGACATCCTCCCAGCCCTGAACTGCTCCATTTCCCAGGATTCCACCTGATTTATCATGTGCTCCATTCCTTTCCTGGTGCTCTCCAGTGCTATGTTTTATTTTATACAGTTTTATTTTCTCAAGGATCCCCCACCTGAGCAGCTTTTTTGGTTTTTTTTTCTATCACTGTGGTTATTTTGGGTGTCTCCCATCACCTCCTGCCCCTGTGCTGCGGAGTGACCAGTCCATAAATCCCTGTGCCGTATCCAGCCAGGTCCTGGGCTCTTTGGTCCTCACCACCTGTGTTCCACCTCTAGGTGCAGGTTTTTAACGTGGAATCATTGAATTTGGGAAAGCCCTCCCTGGCCACTGAGCCCAACAGTTATCCCAGCACTGCCAAACCCACCAGGATGCTTCAGGCAACGTCCTCCAGCTCTGGACCCCCAAATTAAGCTCTTTCTAGACAAAAATCTGCCTTCCAGTGACTGAGTTGCTGCAGGCAAGGGCTGGGATCATCCCAGAGGCTTCGTGCAGCCTTCACAACCTTCCACACCTTGGAGAGTTGCTTAATGAGCTCCAACAGCTCCTTTCCTGCCCCTGGTTCCTGCCCCTGTTCTCTGGAGCGCTGCTGGAGTTGGGAAAGAGCCTGTGATAAGCTGTGCCCTTTGAGCCTTGGCTGAGCCCTTCTGTGAGCTCCTGGAAATAACTTTTTAGGAAAAGCTTTGCTTTCCAATTGTTTTTAAAGTTACATTCATGATTCAGGAGTTGAGGGGGAATGAAACATTAAAGCTCTTGTTAATAAGCCTTGGCCTGGGAGGGACAGAAAATAAATCACAGTATTCAAAGAAATATTGCTAAAGTACACAAAGAATATAATCACAAGGAATTTATCTTTCATTTTTAACAACTTTATGTTGTGGTTTTGGCGTTGGGGTGTTGCAGGGGTGGTTTTGGCAGGTGAACTGTTCCTCTGTTTGCTCTTCTTCTCTACACCAGGATTGCAACAGTGAAGCAAAGGTCAAAAACCCACTGTAGGAAGGATCAACTCCACTGCAAAGGCCTGAAAAGGATTTTAAAAGTGCCAAGGCAAAGCGCAGTGGTGCTGCTTCGGCCTCAGATGTGTGGATGCTACAGAGGGACCCCCTTACCAGGGGCTGTGGGAAGGTGTCCATGCTTCAGCTCCCTCCTGGCCTGGCTGTGGGTGCCTGTGCACCCTCTCAGCACCCCCTGGTTCCACCAGGGAAGCCATAGCTCATCCTGCAGCTGGCAGCTCTTCAGCTCCCTTGTCCTGGAACAAGGCCTGGAGCTGCTGGAGAGCTGCAGGAATGGCTGGAGGAGGTGACAGCCACTGCTCCAGCCAGGACACGCTGCGGTGCATCAGTGTGTAGGAAAAAGGCAAAATTTCAAAGGATACAGCCACTGGAACAGTGGGCACTGCACCAATCCTGCCACAGCTCCAGAAGCATTTGGACCATGCTCTCAGGCACAGGGTGGGATTGCTGGGATGTCTGTGCAGGGCCAGGAGTTGGACTGGATGACCCCTGTGGGTCCCTTCCAGCTCAGGATATTCTGTGATCTCTGCGGGTTTTTGATGCTGGGAGGGTGCCTCGGCTACGGGGACCCGAACTGGCACAGCCCCAGGTGCCAGCCCTGGGCTCCGGGGGGCTGCACCCCAGGAATGTGCTCACCTTCTCCTGCTCTTCACCGCGGGAGATCAGCCGGGAGGGAAATGGGTCTTGGTGCTGGAGGAGAGAAAGAGGACAGGGAAGGCTTTGTCGGGAAGCAGCAGTGGGAGTCGGGGAGTAAGAGCTGGCAGGGGTTTTGCCCTGCTCCAGCTGGGGGATGCCCGAGGCCAGGGATGCCCAGAGGGGCCGGAGGCTCGGCTGGTCCCGGCTCAGCGCCCGCCCGGGGACGCGCAGTCTGTGGCTCCCTCTGCTGAGCCCGGCGCCGAGCTCTGCTCGCCGCAGGAGGAGCGGGGGCTTCCATGGGGCTGCAAACGCATTTTCGGGAAGCCCACGGATCACCCCGATGCCAGGCTGGGGGCGTGGGTGTGGGAGAGGGGCACCCAGCCCCTCTGCTGCATCCCACTGCCGGGTGATGCTGCAAACACCCACCTGTGCTGCCTCTTGTCAGGGGTGGGGATGGAGCTGCTTTGTCCAAAAGCAGAGACTGCTTGCCAGGATGAAGTATCTAAAAAATTATTATTATTTTAAATTAGCCCAAAAATCTATTTTCTTTAGAGAAGTGGGGATTTTGGCTGAGCTGGACCACATCTCCTCTGACCAGGCTCTGTCAATGGGGTGTTTTCGTAGAGAAAAGAGGGAAAATCAGAAACACAGAATGGTTTTGGATGCAACAGACCTTAAAGATCGTCTTGTTCCAATCCCCTGCCATGGGCAGGGACACCTTCCACTATCCCAGGCTTCTCCAAGCCCCACCCAGCCTGGCCTTCCAGGGATCCAGGGGCAGCCACAGCTTCTCTGGGCAACCTGTGCCATGGCTCCTGCACCTTCCGAGTAACGAATTTCTTCCTAACATCTCATTTCAATCTCTCCTCATGTAGATTAAAACGTTTCCCCTGCTGTTCTGCTCCTCCAGGCACCAGCTCTGCCTGTGCTGGGCTTTGGGGAGCTCTGTGGCTATCAGGTACCCAAGCTGATCCCACGCCAGGACCCCTTGGCTGCAGGGACCACCCATCCCTGCCACTTTCAGCGCCCCACGCCAGCGATGCCGCGGCCCCAAGGTGCCCATTCCAGGTGTGCATTCCCGAGCCCTTTGCTGACCCCAGCTAAAGCAGGTGGTGGCAGAGGCCACGCTGGGTGAAGTGGCCATGCTGCTGGTCCGGGCTGCCAGGAGCAGCTGGTTATTTGTACATCCCGGGAGCATTCCTGGCTGGCAGCCAGGCCAGTGGCATCATCCAGCCCCTCTGGCACAGCCGGCAGATGGGGGGAATTAATTATTCCTTGATCCCGAGGAGCTCTGCTGGAAAAGCCCTCTACATCTTGCACAAAAACTTCCCTGGAGTGGGAAATCCCTGCCTGCTGCCGCAGATAGGTTGTTCCCTGGGATATTCCCCTCACTCTTAAATATGAGGAATTCGTCCCCACACCAGGAACCAGGGGCCAGATAAAAAGGACAGGAGCATCCCCTTGGAAGAGACATTTGCCTGGTTCCAGGGCTGGGGCTGCTTCTCTATCACATTTTGGGATAGGTAGACGTGGAGTAAAAGATCATGTTAACAAATGTGGGGTTATCCAGCTCCTGCTGGGATCACGACAGCCCAGCAGCTGCTGAAACAGCGGCCGCCAGCTCCTGGCTTTGCTCCCAGCTGGACACAGGCTGCAGCCTCTGCTGGGCAGGAGAAGGGGACCCCATTTCCCTGGGCTCAGGTGTGGTGGAATCCGGGGGCACCGGCAGGTAAAGCCTTTAGTGTCCGGAATGGATTCATCCAACAGCTTCTGGCAGCATGGAATTGATTTTTTTTCCTCCTGCTTTTCCTTTTGTAAGCCTCTTTCCTTTTGCCAGGCAGTAGGATCCACAGACTCTCCCTAATGTGTGGCTGCCACAGACTTTCCTTGGAGCCTTTTTAGTCCTTCCAACTCCAGTTTTCCAACCCAGGTTTTTTTTCCTTTTACTTCTTCTTTCCACTGTCAGTGGAACAACTCTGTGCTGTGAGACCCCGACAGCAGTGCAGGGACCTGGAAAGGCAAACTGTTTATGGAAGGAAATGGCTTTTTTTGGGGATTTAGGTTTGCCTGAGCTGCTTCGGGAGGCCAATTTCCCATGAGTGCAGGGAGCCATGGCCAGTGGGCTGTGGATGTGGATGCTCTCATGGACAGGGAAATTCAGGTGGGACTGAACACCATGGCAAATATTTCCCTTCTGGGGTGGCCCAGCCCAAGACGCTTGGAAGCATCCTAAATAGGAGCTTGAGGACGTTTTTGGGGTCTTGGCACCCATCAGCATTTGGAGAGCTCGCCAGGAGCCTTGTCCTAGGAGAAGCAGCAGATGAAGCATTCGAACAACCTGGATAAACCCCGTGTTTGCAAGTTCTGCTCCTCATGGGGGACCCGAGCCACCCCGATGCCTGTGGAGGGACAGTGAGCAGGGTCCAGCACACCCAGGAGGTCTCTGGAGGGCATCCCTGGACCTGAGTGCAGGAATGGCCAGGCTGATGAGGCAGAGAGGAGCCTGCAGAGCTGGGCTTGAACAGCCTGGAGATATGTAGGCTCAGTTTGAGAAAATATGGAAAAACCAGGGGCAGAAGGTGCTGCCCTTGGCACTTCCCGCAGCAGAGCATCCACAGGAAGTGGCAGCGGCAGCTCTGAATGTCCTTCCCTGCTTGATCCAGCCCCAGAGGGTCTGAAATGTGAAGGTTTAAAACCCAGAAAGAACCCAGCCTTAAAATCCCACCCCAAAAGTCTCCACTCACATGCTGAGGCTCTGGGCCAAACCTCCGTGTGCCTCCGCAGCCTCTGAGCTGCTCCAGCCCCAGTTCCTGCCGATTTCAAAGGAAAATCCTGTATCTGAACAGCTCCTGGGGCACGGACATCCCACAGGGACAGCAAAGCCGCTGCGTGGGGAATGCCAGGGATTTGGAAGCTCTGCCACAGGCTTTAAATAAAGATCCCCAACCCCCTGTGGAACTGTGGAGGGCTCCTCCCCTCTCGCCCACGGGACGAACATCTATTGAATTCCAATTCTTTTTTGCGTTAAGGAGTCCAAAGCCACCTGCCAAAAAGGGGATAAATAAGGAGGCGCCACACCCCAGTGTTACAAAACCTTGTATTAATCATCTCCCTTCACTTTCAATATAGCGCAGATATGAAATATAGCCATGGTTCCTAGTTACATGGGAGGAAATGAGTAATAAATACATCGGAGCAAGTGGAAATCACGAGGGTGTTTCACTGGGAACAACATTGGAAAACTGTACACTTGCAAAGACTGGCATCTCCAAACATTAGTATTTCTTTATATCGGGAAGCTTTTACATGTAACAAACATGCTATTGCCATATATGACCAAAAAAAAAAAAGAAATAAAAATTTAAAAAATAGGCATTGCTCGGCAACATTAACTAGGCAAAAATAGTTCTTTTGTGCACTAACTTTGTACAGAAAAAACAGGACAAAAGGCATGCATGGACAAGGAGAGGCTGCCCAGGAACGGCATGCAACAGAAGAGAGGTCAAAGCTCTTTAAAGTCAGCTTACAATAGGCATAAATACATCAGGGTTATATATATTAATAAGGGAGGAAGTATTCTGTTTAACATTATTAACATTCCCATTTTTTTATGTATTTTTTTTTTCTTCCTATTCCTCCCAGAGGAATACACATTCACCTTTAAGTAAAGATAAAGGAATACAAAAAATAAAACTCACTTTTGCAAACTCTGATGACTCGTATAAAATCAACTTTAGTGTTATCGTCGCTGTGTGCAAATTATAGACGTCTGCGGGACCCACTTTCCATCAGGCACATTCCGAAAGCCAAACCCGACATGGAGAAAAGGTGACAACAGAAATCGCTTCCCTAAGTACAGACCCAACTCGCGGCTCGCCGGCTCCAATCCCAGTTCGGGATTTTCCTGCTGGATGCTGCCTGGGGTCGACACGCCCTGAACCCCTCCGAGGGTTTTGCCGAGCTGAGCTCTCCAGCCCAGCTCGGGGCTTGTCCTTGGGGTGGGGATGACACTCAAGGGACAGGGTTGTGTCCCCGTGGGTGTCGCGTCCGCCGGGCCCAAGGCCACCTGCGCGGCCGGGGACGGCTCAGGGGAACAGCACCAGGAAAAGGTCCCCGGCGGCGCTGGGGGGGCCCGGGGCTGGAGCTGGGCGAGCAGCGGGAGGGGGGGACTTGCCCGCCCGACGGCCAGGACCCCGCGGCGGCGACATCTCCGACAGGACAGCGAGGGGACAGTCGCAGTGGGGCGAGCGCGGGATACAAAAAAGAAAGGCACTGCCGCTTTATTACTGAATATTCGACTTCACAGCCTCACTCATGCAACTGTTGGTTTGGGTTTTTTTTTTCCTTTTTTTTTTTTTTTCTTTCTAAAAAAAACTTTTTTTTTTTTTTAGGATTTAGAATATTTCCCCCCTCCCCCCCCCCCCTTTAAGCTTCTTTCCCTGGAGCTCTGCTGCCCGCACTTAGCAGCGGCAGCCAGAGCCAGGCAGCACTTCCCAAACGCAATTGAAGCCACTTTTTTTGTAGCTTTTACTCAAAAAAAAAACAAAACAAGAAACAGCAAACACAACTAGGTCGTTATTAACCTCTACACTGTCAATGGAAAACAAGCTTTTTTTTTTTTTTTCTTTTTTTAACATCAAAAGGATAAAACAATTGAATTATTTGGTGGTTGTTAATAACAGACATTATCATGGTTCCCAGCCATAGCAAGTTAATAGGTAAAATATCCAAAATAATCTCTCTGAACAATCAGAAAACCTCCGTGTCCATAGCCAGCGAAGGAATAAATAGAATTTCAGCTCTGTAAATACACTGGAGTCTCCCTGAGGGAGGCCCCTGCTAGGGCGGTTCCGCTCACACCTCACAAGCTGGGGCTGCTCGGGGGTGACCCAGGTCCCCAGCGCCAACCCCGCTTCACCTTCACCTCCTCACACCTTCCCAACCTCCCTGGCCTTCAAGTTTTCCCTTCTCCACCCTCCCCATCATCCCCCCTCAACCTCCTGTCTGCCGGGAAGCAGGACACCAAGGAACAGCAAACATAAAACACTGCATTTGGCACTTGGGTTTTGTATATATATATGTGTATATATATTTTTTTTTCCCTAGAAAAACAACTTAAAAACGCTGCATGACAGAAGGATTCACACATCTCCCAGCCCTGCCCATGCTCTGGCTCCCCCTGAGCCCTGCTCCCTCTGATCCTGGCACACGATGCTGCCCATGTCCTCACAGCCCATTTTGGAAATACTGCTGCAACCCATCAGCTCAATTGATTTTACATTTGTTATCATTCCATCGGAGGACTCGGAGCAGCATCAGGGCCAGAGGGAGCATCACTGCAGGTCTGAGCAGTGCCGGGTCGGATTTACCGATTTAACACCAAATTTAGCTCCCGTTATAAAAAGCAGTGGTGGGCGAGGGGCAGCCCAGCCACTGCCAGCCCCATCTCCTGCCCGGCACACGGTTAATGCCAAGAAAGCAAGGCTGTGAAGCTGCATTCTGGTGCCCTTTGTGCCTTGGGTTTTACTTGGGGGCTCCATCCCTCGTTGGCCATGCTGGAAAAGCCCCTTACAGCCAGATTTGGGCAGGCTGGGCCAGATGCGTGGAGCCAGGATGCAGCAGCTTCCCGGTACCTGCACAGGCAAGGCAAGAGACACGGAAACTCTGCCAGCATCCCCCAATTTGCAGACTGCCCCCGGGACCCTGCTCTGGGCGAGATGCCCCGCTCCATCCTGCATCCCGATCCAAGCAGGGCGCAGGGACGGGCACCCGCCGACCCTCCACTGCACTGAGCACAACGCTGCCTCCACACTGCAGATCTCTTGGCTAAACTGAAAGGAAATTTTGGGGTTATTTTATTATTTCTGTTTCAATCTGGGCTCGCCGGGTCAGTCCGTGCCCGAACGCTGCAAAACTTGAGAGACGGGGCTGCCGGCCCCAAGGCCCCCGTCAGGGCAGGCAAATCCTCCCCAAAGGGTTTTTGGTCACACACCCCCGGCGTGGTGCTCCGTGCTCCTCGGTATCCTCCTCCAGGAACAGGGTTTGCCCACGGTGCTCCGGTGAACCCTCTGTTGTCAGCACTCTCCTCCTTCTCCATGTCCCCCCCAACCTCCCCATGCTGCTTCATCATCGTCGCTGAGATTTGTTTTTTGCCATCTTTTTCCCCCCCCTTAGCATGGATGTAATAAATGACAACACAACTTCCAAGTCTAATGATATGTTCACAAGGACAATCTACACATTCACAAAAATAAAACAGGAGAGACAGAGAAAGAGAGAGAGGGAGTGGAGAGGAGAGGAGAGGAGAGGAGAAAGGATGCAAGCTATCGCTGAGGCTCCCTCAAGCCCCGACCTCGCCGCTGGACCCGCAGCAGTTGTCCTGGCCAGCGTCCCCGTGGCGACGCCTTCTAGATCGTGGAGGTTCTGTCGACACCATCTGCAAGCAGGAAGGGAGAATTAGGGGCAGCCCCAGTGAGCACCGCTACCCCCCCCAAGCTGGGGATTTGGGGGATGGACCCCCAGGACACCCCCAACTCACACAGCCCCTACAGTGAGGTGGTGTTGGGGCCACCCTCACCACCTCCCATCTCCCCAAGGGGTGCAGAAGGGTTTTGGGGTGTCAGTGCTCTGCTGGTCCCTCTGTGCCACCAACTGTCCCCAACCCACAGTGGCTTCCCCAAGTCACAGTCCCAACACTGGTCCACGCCTTCTGCCACAACCCCACAACCACCTTCCCAGGAGCAGAGGGGGCTTCTGGGCAGCCTGGACTCATCACAAGGTAGGTGACAGTCTGGGACCCTCCTACAGCGCGACAAGTTCATGTGCCCCTGACCAGGAGTCAGGGGACAGGGACAGAGCTGGTCCCAGGGGATGCCTTGCCCACAGTTCACCCAGCCCCGCAACACCTGCACCGCAGAGGATGCAAAATTTTCCTCCATCTGAGGATCATGAAAGGACAAAAAGCCCCCAGGAGTCCTTTCTGTCTCTCCAGAGCCACTGTTCCCAGCACCCTGTGATGGCAGGGATGCATCCAGCCATGGCCTGATCCCAGGAGTGAGGGGTCCATGACCCACCCCAAAGCCTCACAGCTGATCCCAGTACCAGCAGCCCCCTGTCCCCATCCCCTGGGGGCAGAAATCATCACCCAACAGCACTTCCAACCCTCCAGCCCTGATCCCACCCCCTGTCCCCCATCCCAAACCCCATTCCTGGGATGGAGAATGGTGGGATACAGCTCCCAGAGTGGCTGCAGAACAGAGAATTCCCTGTTACCACTTGGGGCACCACAGCCACCTCCCTCCTTGACACTAAAAACAAACAGGTTTGTTACGCCTTTTTTTTTTTTTTTTCTCCCCCGAAAGGTTTATTTTTTTAAGAGCTATTTATAGCACGACCGGTTTGGAGAGGCTCAGGGAATGCGACCTGGAAAAAATAACTTGGAGGAACAGTACCCTGCAGAGAACAAGACAGCTAAGCCTCGGCTGGGCACACGCTGGAGAAACGCTTCGGGCGACAGAAGTGTCCTTGTTTTCCCAGCCAGGGATGCTGCCAGGGCCCTGCTGCTTCCCACAGTCCTTGCTTTCCTCTTCCTCTCCCTGGGAAGGGCTGTTGCATCCGCAGGGAGCCTGATGGCACTCGTCCTCTCCGAGGGCTCCCGTCCTCAACCATCCGTCACAGTCCAGGATTTCCGCAGCCAGACCCGAGCCGGTCATTCGGGAATCGGGGCGGGGCTCATCCATCCCATCGCTGGGGGTCATCCCTTGTGCTCGGGGGTCCAGAGCGTCGCCAAGGGACACCGGGAGCTTCTGGTGCTGGTGCTTTGTGCTGCACCAGGCTCTCCAGCATGCTGCTGCTGCTGCTGCTGCTGCCTTTTCCATCTTCCCTGCTTGTTTTTGCCCCGGTCCTCCTCCCTCCCCGTGCCCGTTATCTGCTGGCACCCCCGCCTGTGTGTGGACTGCCAGCACCAGGGCACGGCCCCCGGCACAGCCCCTGGCAGGGATTTAGCCCCCAGCTGTGGGGCACCCCTGGCCGAACGAGGGATCCGGAGGCAGAAGGGCACAACACTCTAAAGCCTGTGACCCACCCTCGCAGGGCTTATTGAGAGCTAACGAGAGTAGCGAGCTAACACTAATTACCATTAGCAAGCTGACGAGTGGCTAATTAGCAGAGACTCCACTAGTGCCGGTGCGATCCCTGCGTTCGGCTTTAGCCCCTGCCCCGGCCACCTCGCCGAGAGAAGCCAACGTTCCCATGTGAACACCGCCGGGAGCATCCCTGCATCCGGCCCCGCCGCCGTCCCGCTCTCACAGCCACAGCCTGTCCCAGCTTTTGGGGGGCACGGGGCAGGGGCAGGTGCTGGGGGGCTCAGCAGAGGCGGCGTGGACGTGCTGGAAGAGCCCCAGGAGGAGGGAATGCTCACCGCTGAGTGCGTGCTCCGTCATGCTCAGGCACAGGGACTCCAGCCTGTTGTTGATGTCAGGTTCAGTCACTGGCACCTGGAACTCTGCAGGGAGGAAGGGAATAGGAGACCCTGGTCAGGGACCTGGCAGGGGACCCCACCTGCCTGCTCTGTGTGGGAAAACCATCTGAAGAATGCCCCAGGAGGCTCTGACAGGACTCCCAGTAAAATCATCTTCAGCAAGAGACACTCACAAAAGCAGTCATCGCCCCCTGTTATCCATAAGGGACGAATCTGAGGGGGTTCAGGTGCCAATAAGAGATGTAAGGGGCAGCTGGAGCAAGAGCAGGACTCCACCCAGGGAGAGGGCAGCCCTGGACTCTCCTGGGGATGGATGCTGTCTGTGCAGGCAGGGTTAGTGCTTGGACATGGGATGGCAGCACAGACCAG
This sequence comes from Tichodroma muraria, assembly GCA_013390105.1. NCBI lineage: Eukaryota > Metazoa > Chordata > Aves > Passeriformes > Sittidae > Tichodroma > Tichodroma muraria. The sequence continues at coordinate 88,346 of WAAG01037757.1, read as the reverse complement.
CACAGTCACTGTCTGGCTTCTTGGGGACCAGCACGGCTCCCACTCAGTCGCCCACGTCATCGCTGCCACATCCCTGGGGGGGTTGAGCACAAGAAAGGGGACACACACATGAAGTTTGGAGTGTTCCAACACCCCTGTCCTGATCTAAACGGCAGCAAACTTTCCCCACCCTGCAGCAAAACCTGCAAATACAGCTTGTGCTACTGTGCTGGATGGCATCTCCCGCTTTCCACTGCCTCACAGGAACATGGGATGAGATCCAGGAGGGTTGAGGTCCCCCCACAGCCTGGCAAACAGTGGTTTGTGAGCCCAGCATCACATCACTGCTTATTTTCCTTGCGACTCAATCCACATCTTTGGCTCCCCAGTCCTCCTACGCCCTCATCCACCGCAGGCTGACGCGCGAAGAGAAACCCATTTATTCTCCTCCAGCGCCTGAGAAGTGTGCCCTTGTCCCAGTGTTTAATCAATACCCAGGAACAGCTGCTGCTCCTGCTGTATGGAACATTTGCTGCCCAAATGCTGCAGTTTAACACCGCCGGCGTGTGAGGCCAGGGAGCTGCCAGCCCAAACCAGCAGGAGTGTAGGGATGAGGGTGAGTTCGCTGGGGGATGGATTTCCTGTCCCGAGGTGTAAATGGTTATGGTGTGCTGGTAGGAAAAGGCACACTCAAAGGCTAAGGAAGGGATACACAAACAGGCTTCCTCAGGGCCAGGATGCTCCAGGTCCAGGGTCCAAGGTCAGCGGGATCCTCCCTGAATCAGAGGATGCTGCTATATACAGGAGTGCTTTGGCAGTGCTGGGGAAGGAAGCACTGACACGGCACCGTTTCCCTTCACACGCACTGTGGAAAGAATTTCCCTTGAGTGCATGAAGGCAGTCCTTCCGCACCGGGGCTCCGTGTCCATCCATGAGGAAAAAGTGATGGATGAGCTACCACCTTCCCTCCCGACATGAGCCCCTCAGAAGCGAGCTAGGCAAGGCACCAGCACTGTAACACATAGAGTCAACATGGCACACACAGGGTCAGAAATCCCTCCGGTGATGTCTCTGGTTAACCCAGGAATTCAGATACCCCAGAGGGAGCGCACTGTGCCAGCACGGGCCAGTGCCCATGTGCCTGTGGGGAGGCTCACCAGCACAGCTCCTCTCACCTCCCCTCATCTCACCTGGCTGTGGGCAAGTGGGAAAAGCACCTCTGCTGCCTACCTGGCTGCTGAAACATCAGCATGGTCTGCGGGGACGTGTGGACCGGCAGCGAGCGCGTCCTCTGCACCGAGCTGTGGCTCCGGCTGGGCATGCTGTTACTGCCCCCGGGGTTGGCAAACCACAGGTTCTGTGGGGAGCAAACACAAAGTGTGGGATGCAAAGCAAAGCCCTCTGCGCCATGGGTTTATAACCACGTTGGGCTTGCAGAATCAGAGGATGGTTTGGGTTAGAAGGGACCTTACAGATAATCTCGTTACAACTCCCCGTCACGGCAGGGACACCTTCCACTATCCCAGGTTGCTCCAAGCCCTGTCCAACCTGGCCTTGGACACTTCCAGGGATCCAGGAGCAGCCACAGCTTCACTGGGCACCCTGTGCCAGGGCCTCCCCATTCTCACAGGGAAGAAATCCTTCCCAGTATCTCATCTAAATTTCCCTTCTGCCAATTTTACCCACCCCCCCCTTTCTCCTATCACTATCTGCTCTTGTCAAAATCCCCTCTCCCTATTTTATAAGCCACTTTCAGGACTCCACTTTTCCCCCTCTGCTGCTTGGTCTGCCCCCTTCCACATCCCACTGCACAGAGGGGACCGCAACCCAAACGCCTGCAAACTGCTCGAAGAGCAGGAAAAGAGAGGGAATCTGGACAAGACAGAGAAAGAAAAGCAAATGAAGCTGGTGGGGAAGGGATGGATGAGCTAGAAACGCCGACCAACCTGTCTGCCTTGCTTGAGGATGGCGGGGCTGGCGGCAGGGCTGCGCTGGGGGGGGCCCAGCAGCCCAGTGGGGCCCAGCAGCCCCAGCCGGGCCGTGGGGAGGTTGCGGGAGGGGATCTGGAACTGGCGGGGGTTCCTCCGTGCCAGCCCTGCCCCTGCGGATCCGGCTGTCGGGAGGGAGTTGGACTGGCCAAAGCCTCGGCTGCGGAGAGAGAGCGCCGGGGGTGAGACACTGACCCCTGCGAGGGAGTCCTGACCCTCCCATCCCACCGAGGGTGAGACACTGACCCCTGCGAGGGAGTCCTGACCCTCCCATCCCACCGAGGGTGAGACACTGACCCCTGCGAGGGAGTCCTGACCCTCCCATCCCACCGAGGGTGAGACACTGACCCCTGCGAGGGGGTCCTGACCCTCTCATCCCACCGAGGGTGAGACACCGATCCCTGCGAGGGAGTCCTGACCCTCTCATCCCACCGAGGGTGAGACACCGATCCCTGCGAGGGAGTCCTGACCCTCCCATCCCACTGAGGTTGTCCCTCCATCCTGCACAGGCAGCAGGAAGGAGGCAGTCCGGGAGTGCAGCATCCTCTCTTCTTCCCGTCTGCCAGTCGCCTTCCCGCCCTTCTGCAGTTCTCAGATCCACACTGGTTCTCATTAAAACTTATATTACTCCTGCAAAATGGGTCTGTTCTTAAATACATTCTAAAATAATTCAGATAATGCCTCAGGAACTTGATTTCTTTGAGAGTTCTCACGAGTGGGTTCTCCAGTGTCTAATTTAAGTTCAGCTTATGCTGTTGAGTCTTCTTTCTCCCCTTCCAGGAGGTTAATTTTTACAAATATGGTCACCTCTGAGACTTCTCAAGTACCGTAAAGTTTGGTTAGAATGACCTAACAAATCCAAGTTTTATTAGGGAGGGTTGAGCTAAAGGTGCTTTCCTGAAATCTCATCCTGGAAGTTCCTCTACTCCCCGTTATCTCCGAAACACTGTCTTTTTTGGGAATAAAGAACTTGCAACAAACCAGGCTTTGCAGAATGAAACAAAGGTGTGATGTTGTCAAAAGTGATTTTAAAAATCTTTTTTCTTGGCACAACCCCTATGCTTTCTAGGATCACCCAAAATCCAGCATCATCTGGGCAGTGAGCAAACATGGTGTTCCCAACACAGCCCTGCCTGGCTCTCTGACTGCACCTCTGCCTCTGCACCCTCTGAAAACTTCCAGCCTTTTTTCCTGCCACTTGACAGCTTTTTGAGGAAACTCCAGTGCTGATGCCATCATCAAAGGGCAGCAGGGAAAGAGCCCAGTGTTGGGGAAACGCTGCACAGCTGGGAAGTGCTGGGTTTGGAGCCGTGGAGACACAGTGGGATCAGAGGGAAAGGCAGTCACCACATGCATGAGGACACTGCCTGCTGTGTCCCCTTCCCAGCCAGCACCTGGGATTTCACTGCTGAAGCTTTTCCAACCCTCCCTCTTCCCTAAACACGGCTCTGAACCCAGCAGAACCCATCCCTCCCTCTGGGAGGCATTGTTCCCACTTGGAGCGCTCTTGCTCTGGTCACTGAGTCCACCCCTCCCCCCCCGAAATCCCACGTACCTCCTCTGCTGCCGGTAGCCTGACAGCTCCAGGAGGGATTTCCGAGGGAAAGACCGAAAGAGTTTCTGCACCTGCTGTTTCCATGACAGCAGCCGCTTCTTCTGGATCTCTGTAAACGCCTGCCCAAAAAAAAAAAAAAAAAGAGAAAAACAGGAAATGTATGAATACTCTCCCGGACAAAGCGAGCAGGGATGTGCATGTGGGTGTGTGGGTAACGAAGGCAGCTGGAGCAGGTGGTGGGGTGAGTTGAGCCCCATCAGAAAGTCCAGGGGGAAACACTGGTCTTTCTTCAGGATTTACTCATCTCAGGTGGAGAAAATGCTCTGGCAGCATTCCCTGTGTCCCAGAGTGACAGCCCAGCTCTGCCTCAAGGCTGCCAACTCCTTTTGGCAGAGCTGGGGTTTTGACGGTGGGTCCTGACGGGCGGTGACACTTGTCACTTGGATGTGGCTCTAGGAATGCTGCCGGGGTGGGCAAAGCTGGGATTCGGAAAGCTGAGCTGCCCTGTGGCATCCTGCATCCTATCCCCCTTCTCAGGGCCGGGCAGAGCTTGGCTGTGATCCTGGCACTGATCTGTGGGAGGTCACCCAGGGTGAGCCTGTCACCCAGCCGGGCTCCCTGCAAAGGTCACCCTGGCAGGGACAGACCTACTCCCGGAGCTGTAGGTGACAGGGACACCCACGTGCCACCACTGCTAACTTTAGACACCCAAGGTCTCTGTTGGAGAGAAGCAGAAGTCTCCAGAGGACAATCTGGAGGCTAATTAGTGCCTGACTTGATTGCTCCGAACCACTCTGGAGGAGATGCTCTCTCCTGGCGCTGATTATGCCAGAGCCAGCGCAGAGGGTGGTCCTGGGACATGGGCTGGCTCTGGTGGGAAAACTGCAGGCACTCTGGGAAAAGTTCCATGTCCTCCTGGCTTTGCTCTCTGGCCCCAGCCCGCAGCTTCCACCCCTTCTGCTCCCTGACCCCTGCCGTATGGACAGGTGACAGAGGCAGCTTGCTCTTCCAGGTACTGCCTGCGTAGGTAGGAGACACTGCAGGACACCAGGGACACTGGCCATCCCGCCCTGCCACCGGGCAGGAGCGTGCCAGAGCCCTGTGGCACAGTCTGGGCCATCCCAAGCCATCACCCTGCCAAGGCAGATCCGCTGGGAGCAGAAACAGATGTAAAATCCCTCTTGCAAAATCCCAAGACCGCGTGGTGCAAAACGGGAGGAGGCAACGCCAAGGGGTCGTCGGGTCTGTCTGATGGAAACCGCCTGCACGTTCATCCCAGGATTCTTTCTTTCATCCAGCTGCTGATGGGACTGTCACAAGCCAGATGAATTTCCCAGCTCCAGGCCTTGGCAATCAAACCAGCGTGGGGGGAAGCAACATTTCCACGCACCACATTGGAGCTACTGCCTGCTCCAAGCCTGTTCTGTCAGAATTACTATTAATACCCCCTGAAAATATTTGTGTTAGAAACTGAAAGGTTTACATAAACAGACACTTTGGAAACAGTTTCCAAGTGATGAGAACAACAGTTTTAGATGATCCAACACGACTCACCTCGTGGATTAGACATTTGTCTATGAGCTGTAAATAGGAACTTATATTCTCTTCATCGGGTCGGGAAACTAAAAGTTGTGTGCAGACTGAAAACAGAAGAGAAGAGAAGGCAAATGGGGATGGGGTCACCAAGATGGAGGCCCCAGGAGGGGTCCCACAAATGCCTTGGACATCCTGTTTCCCTTGTAACCACGAGTAGGTTTTTCATCAGTGAGAAAAAATGCCCTTCCCCAATTCCTGCCGTGCCTTCCTATATTTAGGGCCAGACTTTGTTCTCTCTTATGATGATGTAAATCCAGAGTAACACCACTGGAGTCCCCAAAATTAGACCTAAGCAACTCAGGGGTACAGGATCAATCCCTATTCATCCCTTCTCCCATGGCCAAGATCTGCCCCCATTGCAGAGTGGTAGATTCCCACCTTCCCTCATGAATCTTAATCTCTTTTGGAATGAATGTCATTGAAAGAAGTGGGAATGAGCTCACAGAGGAATGAGCTTCTCCTGTTGTAAACCCCTGGGCAGGGATGCCTGGGGGTCCAGGAGGACATCCAAGATGGGATGGGCTTGTGGCAGGGCTTGTGCCACCTTTGGCATTTGTCACAGGAATAAAATGGGGCTGAAATGGGGCAGGAGGCTCACACGTGACTCTTTCTGCAGGGAACCAGCTGGGGTCTGCACCAGGTTTCTGTACAGAAGACATCTCAGCTATTTTTTTGCAAAAAAAATGTTGGAAATAGGGACAATGCCGGTATTTCTTTGTGGCATCCCAATGAGGTTCTTTCTGTTCCCAGTCTCCTGCAGATGAGACCCCCTTCCTCTTCCTCAGGGAGACCTCCCTCCATGCAGCCAGCACTGACACCTCAGGTGCCACCAGCAGGGGTTAGGGCACATCCAAGCTCACACAGATTTGCTCCAAGAGCCCTGAATATTGCACAGGAGGTCAGTCCCCACCTCAGCTTGCTCCTCTTACCTCCCAATGTGTTATGCCTGATGCAAAGCCACACACCCTGACCTAGACACGGAATGGCACTGGAATATTCTGGATGTCCTGCATCCAAACTGGGTCATAAAAAGGGGCTTGGACCCACTGATTTGCACTCAAAATGGCTCATGTCCAGGCCATGCACCACTACTACCCTGCTCCAACCAGGCTAAGTCCAAAGGATACTGTTCAAAACACCTCTGGATCAGTGGGATAACCCCAGAGCTCTGGATGGGAAGAGAGAGGACCTCTTCCACTCCTGACCTCGGGAAAAGTTGTGATTTCTGCCTCTGACCCGGGGCAGGGAGAGGATGCTTTCCATCTGGGACCTGGGGCTTGGAACGCATGCTGTCCACCTTGGACCTCGGGCAGGCAGCTCGGGCCACTGCTGCCCCTCCCCAAAATCACAGCCCACCTGCTCTATCTCCTTACCTCTAACCCCAGCATGACATGACCTCAAAAAACCATCACCCCTCAGACTGGCTCCTGCAGGAGCTCAGGGAAAGGCGGCTGCCAGCGCACACCCCCTGCCCAAAGCAGCCCTCCCTAGTGATGAGTCCCCAGGTCACCAAGGACAAGTGGCAGCCGCTCACCTTTCCCCATCACTCGGGTGAACTGCCCGGGCAGGTCACCCTCGGGCAAAGGGGCTCCCCCCGACTCGCCCTCGCATCCCTGCAGATGGTGCTGCTGCATCCCGGCCGCCGCGGAGTCCTTGCAATCCGAGCCTTGGCTGTCGGAGCCCATCAGGGAGGAGGGGTGGTGCGAGTCCACTTCCCGGCTGTGCTCCTCCGAGCTCGAGTTTTGGGAAGAGTAGGCTTTGATGGGGGTGAGGATCATTTGGTGTAGCTCCTGCAGCGGGACACGCAAGTTGCCACCTTCCAGGATGTCCTGCGGATCAAAGTGCAGAGAAGAGGGATTTGTCTTTGCAGGGACAACGGACGGCAGCCGTAAACCAGACCCTGAGAATTCCCAGCTTTGCTCCTGCTTCAGGACCCTGCTGCATTCCACAGTCAACAGCAACGTTTCATTCATCAAGTCTTTTCCTTATACCAGGGGAGTGCTGCAGGGACTGTGATTATCCATGGATGTGTTCAGACCTGACTCTCCAGAAATAAGTGTGCCCCTGTCAACCACTGGGACCCAAAGCCAACAACAATCCAGCTTCAATGTTTCTCCATTTCCACCAGGGAAATGGCAAGTCCATGAAAGTGACTGAGCCTGGGAGATTTCAATGCCCAGAGCAGCAAATATCTTGTTCATTCCCCAGCAATCCTACAGTCCCAACATTTCAGCTCTGTTTCACTGGAATTACATTAACATGGGCTCATTTCCTGTTTCCAGTGCCGTTTCAAGCCTGGCTCCCATTAACTGCTCTGCCCCAAAACTGCTTGCCATGGCATCCTCATGCTCTGGGATCATCTCAGAGCCCAGGACCATGCTGGGATGCAGGAGCCTGTCCTGCTGCAGCGGTGGGGACATCCCTGTCCACTCTGGGATGGACAGGGTGAGTGGGTGCAGAGGGCACTGGGAGGGTTTCAAGGGGAGCAGGTGGTTTGTGGTCACACAGAAGGGGACACCACAAGGTGAACTCTTACTCCCACAGCAAAACCATTCAGCTTGGAGATCCTGAGGCAGATCCACCCAGGAGGGAGAGAATTTGGGTGCACCCCAGCCTTGCTCCAGGTGTGGACTAAGAACTCCATTTCTATGGTCAGATCCTTGTCCCACTGATGGGAAATAAATGCCTTTTGTTTTTAATGTAGCCTGAATCAGAACAGCTCACTGCAGGCTCCTGCATGGACTGGCTCATGGGACACTGCTTGGAAAGAGGCAACTTTTGGAGTGAATCCTGATGCACAGAAGGAAGGGACACTAAGTGGGCACATGGGATGTGTGCAAGCCCTGGAACGGTTGTTGATTCTAATTCCTGCTGCGTTCCCAGCTCACTCTTGGATGTCTCAGCTCCATTTCTCTCAAAGATCTGGTGTCAGTCTGCTGGGCACTATTTTTTGGGAGAAAATCCTGTCCTGCTAACTAACAGAGAGGGGTGGAGCAGCTCTTTCCAAGAAAGCAGCAGTATTTAGCAGCGAGACACTGCCCAAAAACATCAAGTCCCACACATGCTCTTGTTTAGTAAAAATTGGATGGGAAGCCTGGAAAACCAGAGACATCTCCTCCCAGGGAAAGCAGTTGACAGGCAGCTCTGAGCCCCAGCAAAGTGGGACAGGGTGACAGTGCCACAGCCCAAACCCACCCCTGGAGGGCTCCAAACCAGTCCCTGCCACTTTCCTCCTGTATTTTACAGCATGCCTGGCTGGCTGTGCCAGCTGAGCTGGGCTCCAGCTCCTGCACAGCGCCACTCAATCAATACCAGATTCCCAAGTCCCGGCGGAGGAGTGGAGGAAGAGGCTGTGCAATCGCCTGGAAAACACAGAGCTGCAGCCAGCTCCATCCAGCTCTTGGATTTTATAGTTATTATTAATAACGGAGGTAAATATGGCTTTATTAGCTCCTGCCATACTCTGAGAACAAGCCCATATTATAAATAAATAGTGAAGCAGTGAGCTAAGGAAAACACCAATAAATAGCAACACACCACAGAAGTATTTAAAAGCCCCTAGTGGGAGGCTCTGCAAGTTGCTGTTTGAAGATGGTGCAATTAAATATAATATAATACAGCGATAATAAATAGGGAGAGGTTGGGTGAGCTGCTCCCAGCTAGGCTGTGGTGCTGCTACTCGCCCAAAAGCCCTTTCTGCAGGGTTTAACCTTTTGTTGAAGTGATAAAGAAGTTTCTATTTATTCTCCTTGGAAATTCAAGATGTTGTTCAGGCACTGACATGGGTGTCTGGTGTTTTATGTGGGGACAGGGTGCCCATACGATGTTCCAGGAAAGCTCAAGTCTTTCTGAGCACCCTGGAACTGGCCAGGGCTACAGGGTGCATCCATCCCTGCTGTGTGAGGTGTGGGAGATGCACTAGGACCCACTCTGCAAAATATAGCTGTGAGCAATGTGGTCTAGTGGAAGGTGTCTCCCCCACCATGGCAGAGGGTTGGAACTGGATGGTCTTTAAGGAACCTGCCAGCCCAAACCATTCTGGAATTCTGTGAAATAAAACCTGCAACAGATCCCCACAATACGTGTAAGCAAAGAGTGATTCACCCCAGAATTAATTCCTGGCTCCTTAAAAACACAAGAGATACAAAAATGATTGTGATTACTTACCCCTTCAAGAGATTTGAGCAGGTTTTGTCTTTCTTTTAGCTTTTGGATACTGATGACTATTTTGTGTCTCGCGCCTTTGGTAACATTCTGCAAAAAAAGGCCAAAACTTGACATGAACACGTTTACAGGGCAGCTGGCTTGACCCAAACCCTCCCTCTCCTAAACAGAAAGGGCTACTAGAAATTAATACATTTTTGAGTGCAGGGATTTGTGAGGAACATAGAAAATCACCCAGAGACTTGCTGAAGATAGAGATTTCCAGCTAGTCTGTCCCTCCCTGGAGCACCTCACACATGGAAAGCAACGGTGTTCCCATTCCTCCTTATCCCAAGGGTAACACAGGGGTGAACCTGAATGTGATGGGGGTTGGAACCAGATAATCTTTAAGATCACTTCCAACCCCAAACAGCAATATTCTATGATTCTATGACATTTTCAAAGGCAGTCAGCCATCAAAGCCCCACTGACTTTAAGGGAGGTGGCTACTGCAGGTTGCACCCCTGAAATTCCTGAATTTAATCCCAAATGGAAAAAACACCCCAAGCACAGCTCCCAGAGCTGGGACTTCCATGCCAGGACCCCAGTAAGAACACGAGGACAAGGTTTTTTTCAGGTACAATGTGAGATTTTTTCACTCCCCAAGACCCAATTTCCCTTTTTTCTGCTTCCCAGCCACGGGAAGACACACAAAGGGGCTTTGGAAGCTGTCACCCCCCAAGTGACATGGGACATACTTGTGCCTCGAGCTGGCATTCGGTGAGGGCCATCATCTCCTCGTAGGTCATCTGGGAGAAGAGGGCGGCGTACTTGTGCAGCCGGAGGCTCTTCAGCCAGGCTGGGACATCTGGAGCACAAAGGGAAGGACAGGAGAGCTCCGTTGAATTCATGGAAGGGCACAGCCACGAGCAACAGCATCAACATGGACAGGAGGGGCATCCCAACGGACACCTCACTGAGGACACAGGGCTGTGGATTGGATGGGACAAGGAACCAGCCCCTGGATGAGGACACAGGGCTGTGGATGTGGATGGGACAAGGAACCAGCCCCTGGAAGAGGACACTTCCTCAGAAGTTGGGTTTCTGTGGGAAAGCCACTGGGAATTAGCCCATGGGGAGCTGGCATTGTGCCACTGCAGGCCAAGCTCCTCACCGCTGTTTTCCCAGGAACATGGGAACTGCTGAAGCACATGGAGTGGTTGAGCTTAGGACAATCAAAAGGCTGTTTTGTGGATGGTGACACTGATTTATGGCATGAGGGATGGTGGCATGTGCTAGAAACGGAACTGTCTGCTTAAACAGAACTAGAGAGATGGGTTTGGGACGGAAAAATGATGTGACAACGAAGATGGCCCCACACCCTGCTTCAAAAGGTGACTTGGGACCCAAAATGCACCGACTGAAATGATTTCTTCCTTCCCAGTTGTTACCTGCAGTGTAGCACCTCCATGCCCAGCTGGATGGGTACACAAAAAATAGTTTTATCCTCCTGACATCAACATGGTTCCACAGTGAGGAACTTGGGAGGGGAATCCTTCCTGCGTGACATTCAAAACCCCACAGACTTCCATGATGGGGTGTCCTCCACGGAGAAGGCAATGTGACAACAAGCAGCTCTGCAGGGTTTTGCAGGTTTGGGGGTCTGTGGTGACACCCCACAAGGGAGGGGGGCCTTGCGGGTGTCTGCAGCACAGCACCGGGCCTGTGACGACACCTTTCCTTTGTAAAGGCTTCAAATGCTTTGCCAAGTCGAGACCTGCTTTATTTAGCACCTACAACCCGACAGGAGCTCTGCCACAGCCTTCCCAGCTGACGTGCTCTGCTCCCAGCAACACCTTGTCCCAAGCCCTTGTCCCCTTCCCTACCAGTGAGACACTCGGGAGCTCGTTCCCACTGCTGGGACATCCATCTCATGGCGTGGGTCCAGAAAGTCCCACGCTGTTGAGTACCACAAGCAAGCCAAGGACTGTCCATGACCTCTTCCTGAACCAAAGCCTCATCACGGGAAGGGACAGGGCAGGAGGGACCTTGGTTTGGTTCCCTAAGGTGACCCATACACCTGCCAGAAGTCTCCTGCTGCTGGGCTGATCCCAAATGCACCTTGCATCCAGGCAGAAGGATGCAAGCAATCCCAACATGCTGCATCTTGCTCACACTCTCCAAATCCCAGACACACATCGGGATTCACGCGTCAATGAAATTCCTCAAGTGCTGCACAGATCAACCCCACACCAAACATGGGCAACAGCAATTACTGAGCACAGATGGGCTGAAATTCACTGTTTTCCAAAAGTTCTGACATACAACAGTCCAAAAGTCTGCTACGAGCACCCACTAAACTGACTTGTTTAAAATAAATAAAAACCACTTAGCAAAAAGCCCCATTTCCAGCACAGGCTCAAATCTTACCATCATTTTAACACAAAACCACACTGTTCTAGTGACAGTACATTAAAAGTCTCCCTGATCCCATGTCCCCATGGGACACCTGCCCTTGGCACATGTCCGTGCCCATGGCAAAGCCCACAGGGATATATTTCCAGAAGAGAGATGCAACTTCGTGTGGACATTGAATCCTGTAGGAAACCCACCTCCAGCCTTTGCAGAAGCAGCTCTTTGCCTTTGCACCAGCCTGTCTGGATCATGCCTTAATTCTGGGGAGAGTGATGGTCCCAGAGCCCCCCTGCCAGCAGAGAAGGCAATCCTGGAAGCAGGCTGGGGAGAAGGAGCCACCCCAGGACACAGAGGGTGTGTTGTGTGTGGTGGAGCTTCCCACAAGGAAGAGGCAACCAGGAGCTGCAAGGACACCCAAGGTGATTTCATGGTCCTTGGAAAGTCAAAGTTCCCAATGCTCTCCATGGATGGGTGAACCACCTGCCTGCAGAGCTACTCTTTAATCAGCAATTACCAGAAGCTAATTGCAAAGTCATGGCATGGCTGTCAGGAAATTTAGAAGGAGAACAGCTCACTCTGCCATATCTACACACAGGACACCTTGGATATACTCCCAGCAGAAACCCCTGGCTCTACCCAGACCTTCCTCCTGGTGCTCCCCAAGCTGTGCCCCAGGCATCACAGAATCCTGGAATGCTTTGGGTTGAAAGGGACCTTAAAGATTATTTAATTCCAACCCCTGCCATGGGCAGGGACACAGGAAGGGACAGACAGATGGGCTCCACGGAGAACCAAGTGCCCATTATCTTCCCCTGGAGAAACCAAGAGCTAGGATAAAGGCAAAGGGCATTTTCCCTTCAGCATGAAGACAGATGGAAAAAAAAAGAAATGGGAGACATGAGAGCATAAAGATAAACAGAAAAGAAAGAAATAGGTGACACTGGGGCAGATAAGCTGGTAAGGCAGATGGGGATCTGTCACGGGTTCCTCACATTCCGGATCCCATGGGTCTGGATCCTCCTGGATGCCCTGGAGGGTGAAAAAGAAGGAAGCAGCTGACCAGAAGCAGGGGTGACACCCAGCCACAAGAGCCTGCAGGCACTCAGGGAGACGTGGCTGCAATTCAGAGAAGGGAACTGGCAACTGGAGCAGCCGGTCTGGATGGAACACGAGGCAACCCAATAAAAATGCACCAAGTTGTGCGTTTCTGCAGGAACAAGAAACGGCACGATCGGAGTGCAGGGAACGGGCAGTCCTCTCCTTTTTTTCAGGAAAGCTCTGGGGATACAATGGGTCATATGCAGCCCATGGTGTTTTGTTATTTGAGGACGATGAGCTACACAGCCACAGGAATGCTGTCTGGAGGCAAACAAGCCTCTGCTCTGCTTCCAAGTCCAGCTTTGGGCAACACACCTTCAATAAAAGGCGGACTTTTTGGAAAAAAAAAACCTGGCGCAGAGAAGCAGGAACAACCCCAAGTTTAGAAAACATCATCTGGGAAGGCACTGGAATGGTTCAGCCTGAAGAAAACCCAGCTGAGGGGGGAGGACACAGCAGGCGTAGACACCAGAGGTTGTGAACATCTGTTCTGCACGTCCCTGGACAGGGGGACAAAAGCCATTTGGCTGAGTCAGAAATGGGGGAATCGTGTTTGGAAGTCTGGAAAGGGACAGCCTGAGGAAGGGTGGACATATCCCAGCTGCATGCAGCAGCAAAGGGATTTGGTAATATGTGGGGGATATTTAATTGATCATTGCTTGTGGACGGCCTCCGGGTTTTGTGGATTTGGCCACACAGGTTGACTGCACAGCACTGGGAAGTTTCTATCCATGCAGATCCCTGAGCTGCAGCTGTGGATCACAGGGAGCCAAGCTCCCCATGGTCTCCTCCCCAGCCCCTTCTGCAGAAACCTGGGGAAATGCAGCGTTAAAGAGCACTCCCCCCAAGAAACACTTGCTCCCAAAAAGTTCTCCCTGGCCAGACAGACTGCAGGACCTGACCTGCCTCTGTTACGTTCCTTGGAACCATGAGGGGTTTTTCATGCATTTATTTCATGCACATCAAAGCCATCCAGAGCCAAGCCAAACGTAGTTCCACATCACACAGATTTATCCATATCTCAATTTGTCTGTAATTAGACTAAAATCAGACCCTGTGATTGTTAAAAAACACAATTATTTCCCTATTCTGATACACCACTGGTTTGTACACAATCGAGCTGCTTTGCATTAATGCAAATTGGAGTTGTTTAAATCAGTCTGAGAGCTTCAGGGTCATTTTCAGTCTGTTCCCATGAACACACAGTCTGTGTGTTTGCCCAGTTTTTATCTATTTATTCCTCCTCAGCCTGAACTTTGCTCTGCATCTTTGACTGCAGCAAGTGGGGTTCATTTCTGCCTTGTTTACCACCATAACCACAAATATTTATTGCCAAGATCTCTGTGAAATGTAGGTGTAACGGGAAAACCAACTGAAACACACAGGTTAAATTCACTGCAAACAAGTATCCCAAGCCAAAACTTCCCCAAATACTTGGTGGGTACCAAACACTGCAATTGTAAATCACACGTGGCTTGCTAAGCTTGCTCTAAGCTATTTTTCACAGACGTAAAAAAAAAAAAAAAAAAAGAAAGAAAGAAAGAAAAAAGAGCACCACTCGCAGCCAAAAGCCACAGGCTATGGAAAAAATCCAGCTTTTTGGAAAGCTGGCAGCTCACAGGATTTTTGGGGCAAAAGCAGCCCACTGGCACCCGAGTGTAAGACGTCAGAGATCAGGACCAGCTGCTACTTAAAAGAAAACCCAACGCGTTCCCCCTAAACCTAAATTCCTAAGCTGGGAAGAAGACGCTGGGAGGCCCCGTTTGGCCACGAGGATCCTCGCCCCAAACCGCCAACCGAGAGCCCCGCGCTGCCGGGAACGCGGCTCTGCCCCTCCTGCCTCTGGGTGCTGGGGGGTCGGGGTCTGGTTTGTCACTCACCTTTCATCCCACTCCCTTCCTCCTGGAATGTGTTACGAGCGGAAGGCTGATCTTCTAAATGTTCACTCCCACCACTTCCCGAAGAGGCTACACTGCTTTGTGGAGACAGGGGGGCATGATCGGAAGGGATGCACTGGGGTCCTCTAGCTCGTAAGTCCTCATGAGACATCCATCCATGTCCTAGAGGCTGGTTTGGCACATTCATGGGTGGGGTAAGGGACACAGAGCGTTTCAAAGGGCTGTGGTGTGTCTGGCCTGAGAGAACTGAAAAAAAAATAAAATCAAAGAGGTTATTCCCCCCTCGCGGCCCGGGATGCAGCAGAGTCCCCCGAAAAAAAAATAAAAAATAAAAAATAAAAAGAAATTATAAAATGTGTGGTGGTGGTTGGCCATGGTGCCTGGCTGATGGCTTTGCAGAGCCCCTGAGCCCTACCCTGAGCTCTCTGCTTTGCCTCCTGGGAAGCAAAAAGGACGGGAGTACCTGCGAGGAGATGGGGTCACACGAGCTACGCTGGGCTGCTCAAGGGAAGGCGTTGCGTGGATTCCACCTCTAGGGAGAAAGAATCAGTCGAGCAGTTCCAGAGCACAAAGATCCCCGGGATGGAGATGTCCCCACAGAGATCCAAGGAAGCATCTCTGTCTCTCCCTCTGGGTTAGGACCTGGCCTGTGCCCCGAAGCAGGAGCACTTACACATCTCCCAAAATCATCGCAAGGGTGCTTCTCATCCTTAGGAATGTCTCAGCCTTGTTGAGTCCTACTAAAATCACAGAATCATAGGATGGTTTGTGTTGGAAGGGACCTTACAGATCTCATTCCAGCCCCCTGCCACGAGCAGGGACACATTCCACTAGACCAAGTTGCTCCAAGCCCTGTCCAACTTGACCCTAAACACTTCCAAGGACTCTCTGTTTTAAGTACTGAAAAAAAGTATTCAAATATTGTTCTGTTTGCTTAACAAAATTCAAATTCCATCACTCAGAGTCACCAAGCTACTGGTTTAACCATAAACACAGTGTATGTAATTTAACATACAGATTTAGGATGCAAACCAGGGAAAATTTCCCCGCTCCAGGAAAATCTGAGGGCAGAGGGGTTAGAATGACCTTTCAGCCTACAAGAAACACAAGCAAAAACTTCTCAATTTTTCTTTCCAAACCAAATTTTTAAACTGCACAAAACTGTTAAAACCTGGGGGAAATTCATTGTTCTCATGGCTTTTCCATCTAAAGCACCAAAGCCCTAAAGCTCCTTAATCCCCTTTTTTTTGCATTTACAGCAGTTCACCAAAACCACTCAGACTCCTCTCCATGTTATTATTTAATATAATCGAGTCTTGGTGGAAAACCCCCAGCCAGGTGCACTGTGCTGCAAAGGTTAAGCCGGGCTTAATTCCCAGCTCAAGCCTAGGGGAAAACCCACCATCAAAGACATCTCCGCTGACCAGAAGTGGGCTGAAAATGAGGCAGTGGTGGGGTTACAAAAGAAGGGGAGAGAGAAACATTTGCATTTATTAACCACCTGCAAAAAGCAGCTGGTACCACAGGCAGCTGCTGGATGAGGCCAAAAAACCTGTGGATTTCTGTAATGTTTAAATAATTCCTACTTCTGAAAGAGTTTTCTTGTGCCAACATGTAACACTGACACCACACTCTGCAGGGAAGCACTGGGGTGGCTTATGGGGAAGAGTATGTTCCCTTCCCATTTAAAAACTCTACAAAGACCTTCCAGAAGTCTCTTGGCAGAAAAGGATGTCAATGAGATCCTGAGATTGCTTTCAGAGCAGTGTTATGCTTCCTAAAGCTGTGATGTGATGCATCTTGACGAGGAAATAGATGGATTTCAGGTCTTGGCCAAGCTTTTTCAGCTCTTGGCTTTGCAACTGTACCCCCAGAACAGCATCTGTAGATGCCACATCACCCTCCCAGGAGAAAAATATATTTAGGATTTAAGACCCCCCAAAATATAGGGGGAATTATAGGGAAAAGAAAAGGATAAATCAGTTAAAATGCATCACCAGGGTTGAGCATCAGCTCCGCACCACCCAGAGCCCTTCTGTGCCTGCTGCCCCCAGCCATGGCCACTGCCATGGGGAGACAATCCACCCTGAATTAGCTGTAGGAAAGCTCTGGTTTAGGAAATATCTGTGCCCCTTAGATGAAGGAGAGATGCAGGAGAAGGGGCAAGGAGGACTGAGGTTAATCATCCCCTTCCAGGAGGTGAAGGGCTGCTCTGCTAACCCAGCTCTTACAGGGTGTGTGCAGACACTAGTACCCAGCAGTGCTTACACCACCCTCTCCTCACCAAAACCCTGCACACAAGAGGGTATTTTCGGCATAAATCCAGCCCAGATTCCTTCATGAGCAGCAATACACTTGTAAACTGCTGCTCTTCCATCTTAATTTTATGTCCCCTAATTAGAAGCCAGTGTCAGCTGAAGGAGAAATAATGAACTCCAAAGGATGGCCAGGGACAATTAGAAACCATCCAGTGCAACAGATAAAAATCAGTTCCACCTCTTTCCCCGAGATAACGCAGTGCTGGATCCAAGAGAAAACGTTTTACTAAGCCAGATTTTTACTGAACTGTGAGTCAGTTCACACAGCCCCCTGAGATGCAGCAGGGATAATCCCTCTGCAAAGGATGCTGCAAGTCCCCAGCTCTTTGAAACCATCCCAGCTACACTGGGGACCAGACTGAGATGATTTAAGGGCTCTTAGTGCTGACCTAACTTTAGGGTCTGCTTTCTGGCTGTAACAGACTTTGGTGATAATGTGGTTTCTTGCAAACCCTCTCACCCATTTCCATCAGCCCCAAAAATGCTGAGAATGCTGGGATGGCACCCCTCTTTTACTCTGTAATCCCCCCGGGGATTAATAAATGCCCATATTTACTATATTTATTATTAATATTTGTTAATGCTGCTGCTTGTGGTCACGCCCTCAGTTTCTTGAAATAAGAGGACGTTTAATAGCTTAAAGAGCTTATATATATTAATATATAGAGAGAGGATGTTTAAATAGCTTTTTTAAGAGGAATAATTAATAGCTAATTATTTCCAAAGCATCAGTTTATTGTAGGTCCTGACCTGAATTTGACCAATCTGTATGCTTTTTGGATGGACCAAGGTAAATACAGGGCTGCTCCTGGCTAAAATAAATGGTCCACATGGGCTTTAACTTCAGCAGAAGAAACCCATGTGTGAGTTTATCACCTTACACTCAAGCCGCCTGTTCTTTTACTACAAAAATATTAGACTTTAATTTAAAATGGAAATCTAAAATGTTATTCTGGAGCAAGATAAGCTCCCAGGAGGTGGGTGGGCACGGCTGCCCCTCTGAGTGCTGCGAGCTGGGCAAATGAAGAGTGGAAACCACCACTGCAAGGGGCATCCCATGCCAGCACAGGGATCCCCTAGGGCTTGTAAGCGTGCCCTGCTTCTGGTTTAGAAGTGTTTTCCTGCCCTTTTCCAGCTGCAAGACTCTACACAGGCACTGCCTGGTGCAGTGCCTTCCGAACTGGTGTCCAGTGGGACAGGGGCTGGAGCAGACCTTGGTTTTCCCCGGAATAAGCGGGCTGGTGCTGTCTCTCTGCTCGGCCAGCACGGCTCTCAGCTGCCAGGGTTGTGCTCAGCCCACACCAGACCGGGTTTGCTTGCAAGAAACCTCTCCACGACCTCCAGACTGGGATCAGGGTAATATTCCCAGGTAAAA
>WAAG01037757.1:56296-69926 GCA_013390105.1 Tichodroma muraria | reverse complement strand
AAAAAAAAAAAAAAAAAAAGTAGAGGATGGAGAAGGAGTGATGGCAACAAAGCTCCCCATCACAGGAGGCAGCTGCTGACCACGCTGGGAGCATCCCTGTGGGACCACCCCCTCCCCGGGCAAATCCGGATTTATCTCAGACCAAACCCTGGCTGGGCTGGCAGGCACCACAGCACACTTAGAGAAACTCCAAGGCTGCAAGTGCTCTCACCCCCTGAAGCCTTGGGTTTGGGATTTTTCCCCCCCCCCCCCCTTCCCTTTTGAAGTGGTGCTGCCTATTTTGGGAGGCAAGGGCTTATTTCAAGAGGGTTTTTGTTAGCTGAGGACCATGTGGAACAGCGTCAGACATTTGTGTTGTGGTTTCTCAGGGTTTTGGGCCAATTCTTTTTCAGCCTGAGAAGGGAAAAGCCACCCATTCCTGTAATTAGAGTTAAGGAATTGGGTTTTGCAGGCAGACCTTCCTCCACACAGCGTGGGACAGCAGACAAGGTGCCCACTCTCCCTCTGCCCTTCATGAAATCTGGCTCAGAGTGCTGCAAAAGTCCTTGACAGGACACACGTGTGAGAGTTTCCAGTGAGAACCAAACCCACCACTGGCAGTATTCAGAATGTCTCCAGTCCCCACCACGCCCCTGACACCCAAAGGCAGCACAGGGTCCATACATCAGGTTACAATTCCGAGTAACATCTTCCCCGTGCTTGCAGAAAGGAAAAAGCACTGCAAGGTGCATACTGAACTCTTTGGGACCTTCTTTTGTTTTTTTTAGACTAAAAATGGCACTTCTTGGCTGCAAAGGTGTTTATGGTGCATCCTCAGGCAGCATCTGATCACACACAGTTCTTTTCCTGGTCTGTTGGTACCTGGAACAGCAGCCTGACCCCAAAAAGTGGGGATGCTTTTAATCCACACAAGGTTTTGTGCAGCCTGGAAGCTCCCCCACGGAGAGGGAACACTGAGCAACCCCCTCACAAAGCAAAGCCCAAGTTCAGCTCAGTCCTCTCCTCTGCCTCCTCCTTGCTATCCCAGTCACGACACATCCTCTCCTCCAGGAAGGCTTCCCCGTGCTGGCAGACCAATGCCCAGGGCTTTTCCAGCCTTTCTTTGCCAAGAACCCTTGGAAAGAGCTGCCAGTGGGTCACACTGCCCAGCTGGCACCCAGCCTCCTTCCTGGGCACCTCATTCACCCGCTCCCCACGCTGCCCCAGGCAGCTCCAGCACGGCCAGAGCAGAACCTGATGGAACATTTTTCGGCTCAACATCCCCTAAAACCCTTGGAGCTTCTTCTTTGTGCCTTTTTTTCTTTAATCTCCCTGTGTTCTGTGGCTGTGACTTTAACTGCATTTGTAGGAGCTGGATAATCCACGTCCTGGCCTCTGAACCATGGGCTGATATAACCCATGAAGGGGTGAAATTCAGGGTCCTAAATGCAAGAAGCCACCGGGTATAAGGAAAATAGTGGTATTAGGAAATTAGTGGTATTAACCCCTGCATCAGGAAAAAAAAACATATAAGCAGAGTGCTGCCTCGAGCAGAGAAATGGGAAGAAGCACAGACTGCAGAAAAGACTGTCAAGCAAACCTCTTTTAAGAAATGGTGTTTTTAAACAGTTTCCTGTTCAAGAAACTGGACAGAGAAACAATAACCCATTTGTTGCTCCTCTCTCCGAGCAGTGCACGTGAGGCCCCATCCAGGCTTGGCGGGGAAAGAACCCTCACGGGGTTTTGAAATTCCCTGTATGGCACAAACACACGTGGACCTGCTGTTTGGCTGCAGCAGGACCTGCTGTGGCTGGTATTTACTCATTTGTGTGGCAGCAGGAGTGGGGCTGCATCTAAAGATGTGTAAATTCAGACCCTGGCGGCTCAGCAATCCGACGGGATGCGTTTCTGGAAGAAAGCCCAGCTTGTCTCACCAAGCAGCAGGAGCTCAGGAGCTGCTTTCAAGCTCCTTCATAGAATCCTGGGATGGTTTGGGTTGGGAGGGACCTTAAAGAACATCCAGTTCCACCCCCTGCCATGGGCAGGGACACCTTCCACTATCCCGGGTTGCTCCAAGCCCTATCCAGCCTAGACTGGAACATTTCCAGGGATCCAGGGGCAGCCACAGCTTCTCTGGGCAACCTGTGCCAGGGCCTGCCCACCCTCACAGGGAAGAATTTCTTCTTAAAATTAATCTAAATCTCCCCTATTTTAATTTAAAACCTTTTGCCCTCGTCCAATCACTATCAGCCCATGTAAGAAGTGAAGTCCCTTTCCCTCTTCTTTATGAACCCCTTCTAAGTACTGAAAGGTCCTTGCTTCCCACTGGAGCATCCAGCAAGGCGGGAGCAAGACAGAAGAGATGTGAATCCAACCAGGATTTAACTCACAGACAGAAGAATGCATGGAATGGTGACTCAGGGAGGTGGGAATGGGTGGGGATGGAGGATTAGGGGTATCCTGCAAGGAGGTGCTGCCCTAAACCACGAGTCTCTTGGGGTAAACACAATGCCCCAGTGTCCAGGCCAATAAATGCATTTTTTCTTCTAAATCTATACACAAACCACAGAAAATCAGTGCTTGTCCCTGGGGAATCCCAGTCCATTAATATCAAATGCTGCTGTGCTGAACCAAGCCTCCCTAATTATCCCAGAAAATAGCTTTTGCTATGGGCTCCTGGGAGAAATTCCTCCCCTGCTCACGAATGAAGCCAGATAAACAGCTCTGGGATGCAGAAACTCTCCTTCTCAAAGTCCTTTTCCACCCAAAAGGGATGTCCAAGAACATCTCCTTTGCTCAAGCAGCAGCCAGGGCTTCCCACTGCCTCAATCCCTGGTCTGAGGAGCATCTCCCTGCTGGGACTTCCAACAGCATCAGCTGCCACCACACGTTACACTCCAGAAGGAGAAACCCCTCCACCACTTACAACCATTTCAGGAGGATGTGCATCCTTTACACAGCAATGTGCAACCTGTGGAAAACTGGGAGTGAGAAAGGAAGGGCTTTAAACCAAGTCAAGTGAAAGGGGTGAATGTGAAACCTCTGGAATTGCCCCAAGAAACTGAGATCCAGTAATCCCTAGGGTCATTAAAAAGCTGTGGACTGAGAGCAGGGAGGCAGAGTGTCTTTCTCAGTGACAAAATACAGGAGGACAGCGGGTGTCTTACGTGATGTACATCCCACTCTCATCAGCCAGACTGAAACAGATCTGTCGCCTTTTCCATCCTTGCCAACTCATTTTGGATTTTCTCCTCCCTTACCTCTTTTTAGCCACTTTCACTCATTCAAAAAAGCCACCTAGTCCCCCTCCTCTTGTAGGCACCATGGCACAAATTTTGCAAGACAGATTCCTCAGTACTTCAACCTTCCTCCGGTCTCCACCTCTTGGGAACTCACACACCTCATCCTGGGCACCTTCCCCTTCCATCTGGGCTGGCCATGTCTTATTCCTTCTCCTCTTTCTCTCTCAAAAGCATAAAATCTTACCAGCTCCAGGAGAAAAGAGAAGTCTGCTGGGTCTCCAAGGCCACCAAGGGGCAAATGCAGTATCCAGCTCCCCACATGAAAAGATGCAAAAGATGGTGCCCATCAGGGACACCTCGTGACAGGGGGAATGGCTTCTCACTGACAGAGGGCAGGGTCAAATTGGATATTGGGAAGAAATTCTTCCCTGTGAGGGTGGGCAGGCCTTGGCACAGGTTGCCCAGAGAAGCTGTGGCTGCCCCTGGATGCCTGGAAGTGTTCAGTCTAGCCTGGACAGGGCTTGGAGCAACCTGGGACAGTGGAAAGCATCCCTGCCCATGGCAGGGGGTGGAACTGGATGTTCTTTAAGGTCCCTTCCAACACAAATCAGTCTGGAATTCTAAAATTCTATTACTCCCAGATCCTGAGCCCTGCAATGCTCCCCAACAATCCCCAGCAGCAACAGGACAGCCACGGTTGGTATCATAAACCAAGTTATTAATTCTTTCCCCTTACTGCTCCAAATTAACTCAGCTCAGCTTTCCACCTCCTCTACATACCAACAGCAGATGCATCCTAAAAATCTGCCTTCATCATCCTCCAAAACATTCCTGATTGCTCAGATATTGCCTCGCATTCGAGTTATGGCACAGATCCCTGCGCCAGCTAACACGAGACCGCATTGCTCAGCAAACAGGGGGGACTATGGTTACAAGAAAACATCAGATGCAGAACAACCAGCCCGAAATAAAATTGCATAACGGATGGGAACAGCAAAACTTGAGGGGAAAATAAAACAAAATTTAGAAAAAACACAGCTTCAAGGCTGCCAAAACTGAGCCATTGATTGCAGCGCATTTGATCCATTTGCATGCAGAGAGCTTTGCTTTGGAGCCGAGATGGAAACAGTCTTAATATAGCTGTAGAGAAAATATCCTCCTTGCACTCTCCTAACTGCACTTTGATAGGAAGCAGCCACAGAGCAGATGGTGCCTATATATAATCACCAGACCTATTATCCCAGCCTCTTTTAGTAATTTGAAGGATGTGATAACCACAAGGAGAGCAGCAAATATTCCCCCTCCCTCCCTCCCCCTCTCCCTCCCCTTCCCCTNAAAGAAGTCAGTTTGTAGAGCTGATACACAACTATGCCACAGCAGCTGCAGAATCAGAAAAAAAAAAAAGAAAAAAGAAAAAAAAGGGGGAGGAAGCTATAATTATGGTAACGAATAAAAGAATTTCCAAATGAAGTAAATAACTATTTTGTGCACTGCTCCTTTAAACCAGAAGTCAAAAGTTAATTAAATAGCAGCGTGTTACTGAATCAGGAGAACACAGCAAGTCCCAGTGCAGTGGGGAAGGAGACTGGAGATGCTCCAGATGAATCCAAACCACAACACCCCCATCCCTCCTCTGTGCCCTCCTGCCACTTCTCTGCAGATGCTGTGTGATGGTGGGGGGAAGGAGAGCCCATCTTTTTCCATTTCTCTACTTGCCACAACCTGGGGTTGCATGGATTTAAAGTATGAGCAATGGGAAAGGGATTCTCTCCAGGGGTTTCCTGCTGCATGAAAATGCTCAGGAAAACATCACAAATGTGATTTTAGTGATGCTCTGAGCGAAGGCTGGGGAATGGTGGTGTTGGGATGAGGTCACGGAGAAGCAAGAAAGGTTTGAGGAGGGAATTGCTCATAAGGCCCTTAACAGATGTAAGTTAATAGTGGAGGTGCTGAGGAGCATCCCTGGCTCCAGGGCTGATACAAAGTGCAGACAGGAACCCACAGGTGCTCATGGGGTGATGGGAAAAGCAAGGCTTCCCCCCCATGCACTGAGTGACCACAGCTTGCTGTGATCTGTGCCTGTATCTGACAGGCACCAGGGTGGCTGGAAAAATACACCCAGGTCTAGGAGGGTCCATCCATCAACAACATCTCCCAGAGAGAGGAGACTGCTGAGGGGTCTGGGAGAATTACTGGGGCTCTCTGACTTTGCTCCACAACCCAGAGAGCATCAATCAGATGCCCTGGCGGCTTCTGCACCACTTCCAGGTCAGAAGCACCATTCACTGGTGACAGGAACCCCAGGGACTGTAGGATACACACAAAACCTTTGCTGCTGCTTCCTGACATCCATCCCCGAGACATCCAGACTGCTGTAAAGAAAGAGAAGGTGGCAGCAGAGCCACAAGCTTCAATCTCCCCCCATCCCAACTTGCACGTCAAGGATGGCATCCTACCCTCCCTTCAAGGGACAAGCGACACATCAACAGCAAAACCATGGCAGACATTCCCTGCCCTGAGCACCTACAGTGGGTGATTGCACCGGGATTTCACAAGCTGAGAGGGTGGGAACATCCCCAGGTGCTGCTGGAATAGAGATTCCCAAATTAGGTGGCCTGATCCCAGCCAGGGAGCTGCAGAGCCATTGCTCTTGTGAGTAGGGAATGTGAATCTGGGAGCAGCGCTCTGTAAGAGCACAGAATCACAGAAGATGCACAGCTGGAAGGGACCCATGAGGACCACAGAATCCAGGCCCTGGCCTTGCACAGGACACCCCAAGAATCCCAGCCTGAAAGCGTTCAAACACTTGACTTCTATGAGGCTTGGGGCTGTGACCACTTTCCTGGGAAGCCTATTCCAGTGCCCAGCCGCTCTCTGGAGGAACAACCTTTCCCTGATATCTGACCTAAATCTCCCCTGACACAGCCTCATGCTGTTTCCATGTGTGAGTACAGACCAAACCTTGGATAAAGAAGGTCTGGAGGAAGGAACTGTGTGAACCCAGAGGACACATGTGTGACATTCCCACTCTGGGGACAGCCACATGTTTCCAGCTGTGCCCCCTCTCCTCCTCCCCATCCATGCAGACCAACCACCACCTGCTCCACGGCTTACCCAACACAGGGCTGCTTGCAAGGGCTAAGGCAGCCCAGAGCACATGGATTGTTTGGGTGCCTGGAAGCATCATTTGGTGTCAGGAGGGCTGGTCTGGAGCACTCACATGTCTCTGTGTCGACCACACATGGTTATGAGCCACGCATGATATCATCACCTGGTGCAAGTCACCACTGAGCCCAGCCTCGAGGTCTGCTCTCCTCTTTCCTTTTGGAGACCCTTCTGCCTTTTGGTGACATCTCTGCCTCCAAGCATCAAGGGGTCAAGCAGAGGCACAGCCACAAGGTCTATCCCACTGCCCATGTGAAAATCCATGTGTGCAGAAGAGCACACCCACAGGAAACGTATTCCCTTTGCTGCCTACTCACTCTGCTTGGCAAGCAGGGATCCCTCACTTGCTCCACACTCTGCTACAGCAGGATCAGCACATCCCAAAAGCTGTAGGCTGCACATATGCCCCATGCTGTCACTTGTTCCCACATGAGAGCAGAGCGGGCATGGCAGCAAGGACCCTGCTCTGTCTCAGATGTGACAGATGCCTGATGCCTCAGGGAACATCAGCTCTGCCTTGCTAACCCCATCCCCCCAGAGCCATCTGCATCCCTCCAGAGCTATCCATACCCTCCCTGAGCCACCCATACTCCCCCAGAGCCATCCACAGCCTGCAGGAGGCATTGGAATGCCCCTTGAGCCATGCACGTCTCCCGGAGCCATCCACACTTCCCCAGAGCCATCCACATCTCCCAGGGCCACCTGCATGCCTTGAGAGCCAACAGCTGCTGGTAAGAGACTTCTGCCCCAAGGCTGCAAGGATGGGCATCCCTATGAGCAAAGCCACCTGTGGTCTCCAAGTTCCAGGTGAACAAAACAGGAGAATCACCCTCCCAGATATCCTGAGCCGAGTGTTCTTCAATGGTTAATGGGTTACTCTAAGTCACCCAGTGAATCTGTCTTCTCTTCCCTTCCAGTGCAGGTTATGATGTTTGGAAGACAACAAAAAAGCTGATGAGCTCGGGTGTCAGTCCAGAAACCCTGTGGAGATGACTGAAGGTGGGACCTCAGCATCACATGGACCTTTGTCACTCAGCCAAAGACACAGTGAGAAAAGAGATCCTCTGGGAGCAAAGTGAAGGGAATGTGCCAAACAGGCCCAAAGGAGGATCCAAATGAGCAGGAACAGCTAACCTGAAGTTTCAAGGTTAGAACAGGAAGGGACACTGGCTACAAAACACACTCAAGAGCAGTAGCAGATCTTTCCCAGCATTGCTGACACCTCAAAAGGACATTGCCCTTGTTTTCCACCATCACTTTCATCTCCAGGGCTTGATGGCCTCCAGGATGAGGTGGGTGACCACTCATCTCACTGGCTGAGTGGTGGTCTGCAGAACTGTGGACTGTGTCTCCCAGGGACAAAGAGCTTTGAATTCACAGAGGGGACAGGAAATCTGTATCTGCTGTTCAGTGCTGGAGTAGAAGATGACGGATGGACTTGATGATCTTAAAGGTCTTTCCCAACCTAAGTGATTCCACCATTCTATGCTATTCTCACTCACAGTCCTGTTAGTTGCTTTACTGATGCACGGGGATTTCAGCAAATAACTCTGCTCACACCTCATCTTCTCCTACAATTCTGATTTCAAGCTGGAGGATTAGCGAGATTTTGTAGCACTGGGAACCTGACAAAGTGTGAGACTTCTGGAAGTGTTCTCTGCCCGTTGTGCGTGACACTGCAGGGCATGAGCAAGACAACAAATGCCCTTGTCTGCCACCACTGAGAAGCTCAAGTGTAATAAAGGCCAATGAGCTTTTCTCAGTCTATCAGTCAAAGAGAAGAAAAGCAGACATGAGAGGTGTCCCCAGCTGGCAGGATGAGTGCCAGGGTGCCAAGTCTCAGCAAGGCCAACTGAGGAACAATTTTCTGAAGGCAATTCCAAAAGCTAATCCACCCCCGGCAAGAACAGGACATTTGTTTGCTTCACTGCTGTAACCTCACTGAGACTTTTTCATTTTCTCATTACATGTTTTGCTAAGTCTGCATGGGAGGAAATGTGTTCCCCTGTGTGAGGCAAACACAGGCTGAGGACACACAATGCCCTCTCTTCAGGTGTTGCTGAAATCTACAGAGAGGACAACTTTCAAGCTGCCCATCAACCCAGCACAGATCAGGGTGGTCCTGTGGGTTAATCCCATTACCCAGCTCAGCTCAGTTTGGGTGTGGCAACAGGGCTGGCTCCAGTGGTAGGCAGCGAGCTGCTGCACAGCAGGGTAGGGGAGGCAGAGTCAGGACACCCACACTCTGTTCATGGCAAGGGCTTTCTTGACGTTGTTTGCTCCACCTCAACTCCCTGATGACTCGGGGAGAGCTCCAGCACGTCCATCTGCCCTCTCACTGGGGATTCCATAACTGGACTAAATGTTGGTAAAATCCTGCAAGCCATGTCACATAAACATGTTCTGACACACAGTCCAGCAGCTGCAGATCTGCCTGTAGGGTAGGATCACAGAAACACAGAATTGTTTGGTCTGGAAGGGACCTTAGAGATCATCTAGTACAATCCCTTACCATGGGCAGGGACACCTTCCAATGTTCCAGGTTGCTCCAAGTCCTGCCCAACCTGGCCTTGGACACTTCCAGGGATCCAGGGGCAGCCACAGCTTCTCTGGGCAACCAGCGCCTTGCCATCCTCACAGGGAAGAATTTCTTCCCAATATCCAGTTTAACCCTGCCCTCTGTCAGTTTGAACCTGGGCTGGGGTGCGTGGAAGGAAGAACCACGATCTACTTCTCTTCAGCTCTCGGACAAGCTGGAGAATTTTCTTTTTCAGGACGTGAAATTTGTACAGGTGAGTAATTCTCCCTTGCTCTGCTGGCTCTCCTTCTCCTTGTAGACAAACACCACCAGTTTTCTGGCAGAGACTCCCACGGGAAGGGTGTAGCAGGCCTGAGCACCTGGCATCTTTCCCTTTTGTGCAGGAGCAGTCTGGGTGGCCCCAGACTGGCAAAAGCTTTGCTGGTCCAAGGACCTCTCTCTGTTCCCTCTCAGGGGAACCCAGGCAGTGCAGTGACACTGAAACACCGGAGTGCAACATCCCTCCAGTACGAACACAGTGCCAACGCCTGGGATTCCTGCTCTGCAGGACATTCCTGGCAAGGTCTCTGACTGTACCCATGCCTCACTGACCTGTGCCTCTGTGATCCAACTGAGACCAGTGTACCTGCAATCCTCCCCAGCACAGCTAATGACAGACCCTCCCCTTTGCCTCTGCCCAGACTCCCTTCCAAGAGGGTGGAAAACACAGGGCTAAGCTGCTAATGCTTCCATTTGACAACAAATCCTGCCATGCCATCAGCCTGCACCCCGGTGGAGCCAGTTACAGGGGTAGGGAAGGAGCTGGAGCCCCCACGCAAGAAGCTGTTGGCAGCTTTGGAAACAAGCTGCTTTCCTCTGTCCTTTCAGAGTTTCCAGGCTGTGTCTCCGTCACAAAGGCATTGTGCAAGCCCAACATTTTGCAACTGCTGCCTGACCTGGCCACAGAGCCAGGACTCTGGGCTTCACCCCGTCCCCCACACCGGAGCAGCTCCAGCCTCTTCCCTGGCTGTGCTCCCGAGCCCATGCCAAGGCTGTCTGTACTCCCAGAATGCTAAAGCCTGGTTTAAAGTTGCATCTCAAGCTTTGTAGGAATTGCTGATGCAGTGGATGGGAAGGAGCACGTGAACATCACAGAATCCCAGAATGGTTTGGGTTGGAAGGGACCTTAAAGCCCATCTCTTTCCACTCCTCTGCCATGGGCTGGACACCTTCCATTAGACCAGACTGAAAACTCATCCAGCCTGGCCTTGAACACTTCCAAGGATGAGACAGCCACAGCTTCTCTGGGCCAACTTCCATCGTTTGGGGTGAGCCCATATCCTCTGATCACTCCAGACCCAAATTCATCACTTAGGACACTGGTCCCACTCCTGGAGCGCCATTACTGTTGGTAAATCCAGAGTGACTCCTTCAGAACACTCCAGACTCGCCTCCTGCGACATCTCCTCAAGCCTTGGCTAAACCTTGGTTAACCCCTGTCAGTGCAGTTATGGGAGAGCTGGAGATGAACCAATCCTGAACCAAATCTCAAAACTGGAGCCTAGGTTGAGTCAAAGTCAAGGACAGCACAAAGCAAAACATCACATGAGCTTCAGCCAGCCATATTTTAAGTCCTGTGCCATGACAGAATTACATCTCATTGTGCCACAGCACCAGGAGAACGGAGCCCAGGCAAGATCACCACATCACTGCTCTGGGAAAGTCCCACTCTGGTGTCAGGAACAGGCAGTGCCTTTGCAGGGATGGGTCAGGGAAGGTTGTGCCCTGCAGGGTGTTGCTGGATTAAAGCCTCTGCACAGATAAACACCTCTGAGTAAAAGGGAGAACTTAAAACTAATAACAACACTAAAACCTAAACAAACACTGAGGAGTTGAGGGCTCTGCTCTGGAATAAAAGATTAATAAACATATTGATTGAGTCAAGGGGCTGGGACAAAGGCTGACAGCCGTGTTTATTTTTTAGCATCTATCTGTGGACTTGCCAGGCTTTTGTCCAAGCCAAATATTGTGTTAAGGAAGTTTATGAACTGACACATGAAGTGTGGTTGGGTCACCTCCAGCTCAGCCCACGGTTGTCTGAGCATGGTGCCACCAAAATATGTCTGCAGGAGTTACAACAGCTTAACACGTGGGCCTAGACTATCACTAGCAGAGGATGATGCAGCCAAGCAAGCGGCACAGACTGAGGAGGAATTCAAGCAAAAGGATTATTACTTGGGTAAAGTGTAGGGCTGTTGGCAGACCCACAGATGTTCCCGTCCCAGTTGCTGCTGAACACACTGAATTTTGGGAGAATTTAGGAAAAACCACAGCACTGCAGCAGTTCGGGCACTGCTGAGTAGTTCAGCTGTTGCCTCAGTTTTGGCAACTTGTGCCAATACTTGGGGACCACAATGGGCAAGGGGTGGGTCAATGCTTCTGCTGAGAGCTAAGTCTGAGCACAGAAAGGCTCAAAAAGCCACCAAGGGGTTTGTGGGTCCTTCATGACCTAACGCATCTTGCAAAGTTCCAACCACTGCCAGTGATTAACTTGCTGCACACACCACACCTCCCTGCTTCCAGATCCTGACGTGAGGAACCAGACCCCTTCTGCAGCCTCTCTTCCCACAGTTTCCCTGGTGTACAAAGCCTCTGAACCATCAGGCATGCAAAAACCACATGGAAAACCCCCCAAAAAATAATTCTCGGAGAGGTTTAACAGCCCGACTGCAAGTAAATTCGTGGGGGTTTTCTCACCCTGCCTCCTTGTTAGACCTTTCCCATGAGCTCAAGTCACCCTGGAACAGCTTCATAGCACAGGGTCTGGCTCTCAGAGGAGCTGAACATCACATGATCCCACAGCAGCAGGAGCTGGGGGCTTCACAGACAGGGAATGATGGTTTAGAGTCTGTGGGGAAGCTGAGACCCTTCTGCTAAATCCCCACATGCCTGCAAGGATGGACACAGGAGAGGCAGGGACCAGGGTGCTACAGCAATAAACCCAGAGCTGTGTTTCATATCGCTGTTGATTTGAAACACCACTTTAAAAGAAAAGCAGTTCTTACAGGAGAGAGAAAAGCCCAGAAGCCTTAAGTGACCATTTTAAAGCTTTCAGCTATTTAATTGTGGCTTTCCACACTCTGATAAAGAAACCGAGGCTGCTGCCACAAGAAGCCTCTCCTCTCCCAAGTGCTCTCTGCATCCCTGATTTCTAGGAGGTGCTGATAAAGCATCTTGGAGGGACTTCTGAACATCCCAGTGTGAAGGAAAGGACATGCAGCCCTGCAGGTGACATGGTGCCAGTCACCCAAAGGTGTGACAGCCCTCCACAGAGCGAGTGGGTGGGCAGGGGAGCTTCTGAATCCCGCTGAGAAGATGCTGCATTCCTGCTCTCCCAAAGAAGGCTCACAGGTGTCAACAGCTGCTTTGAACACCAGTTATAGCTGCACTACAGCTCCACACGAAAACCAGTGTTGGACAGATCTCCAGTCACAGAGGCCTCCATGTGCCCAAGCTTTGGGTTGGGCTCTGCACCATCCATCAAAGCCTGAAGGTCTCCATGGGGGAAGAACCACCCAGCTCTCCTGGAAAACACTGAGGACTGTCCATCTAAACTCCTCAATCACCACCAGCTTCACACCTCTGCACTGCAAATACAAGGGAATGTCTTCAGATACCCCAAAGCTGGTGGATTCCAGTTCTGCTTCCAAAACTTATGCCTGCACTCAAGGCCCCAATCCCATTTCTTCTCAGTAAGTCCTCAGCACACTTTTGGACTTGCCTCAAGGACCCCAGCTCAATTTTGGACACAAAGCACCAGCTTCCTGCTTGCTTTAGGCACTCTTGAAACATGAACTGTAAATCTACACAAAGCTACATGAAATACAAGGGGTTCCCTTCAGTAACGCACATTTTTTGCTCTTTTTCTTACTCTTTGCTGTTTTTTCCTCCTCTCCAGCTCCCAGGTCTTAAAAATCCCGCAGCACCAGAGGAAAAAAAACCCAACAAGGCAAGCAGGAAATAAAAAAAGCAGGTGAGGAAAGGAAAAAGAAATAAATTTAAAAAAAGAAATAATAAAAAAAAAATAATAAAGGAGTTTTCTATGGCCCAGATGAGTTTAGCCCCTCAGCTAACCACGGCAAAGCAGTAATTCCCAGTGGGAGGGGCAATCCCCAGAGCCTCCCGCGGGTACTCACTGGTGCTTGTGCTAGTGCCGATGGTGTTGATGGTGGTGGGGACGGAGGAGGAGGAGTAGAGGGGCAGGTGGCCGTTCTCGCAGGCCAGGTTTTTGTCCTGCCAGCTGGAGGCGCTGACGCTGATGCCGGAGTCCCGGGAGTTCTGCCACCCGTTGAGTTTGTCGTCCGAGTTCTGTCTTTGGTGATAGTAGTGGGCCTGCCCGTAGTCCACCGAGTCCGAGCGGCCCCGGCCCTGCCCGCCGAAGCCCCCCGAGGTGCGGTCCTCCAGGTGGTTGAGCCACATGGCCAGGGCGCTCCTGTCCTCCAGGGAGGTGGCGGGGTGTATCAAGGCGTAGGACAGCAGCTGCCTGCTCTCCTCGATGTGCTGGTTGTGCTCGATCGAGTGCGCCAGGATTTTGGGCAAGAGTTTCATGTACTCGACTTTCGCCTCGATGTTGCCGGGCTTCAGTAGAGGCAGGTGGGTTAGCAAGAGGGAGATCACTTTATCCTTGGATTCCTGTTGCCACTGGTTAATGATTCCTGTTGAAGGA